>VZTZ01002127.1:306557-343410 GCA_013400955.1 Drymodes brunneopygia
AAAAAAAAAACAAAAAAAAAAAAAAAAAAAAGACTGCACCAGCAGCAATGCTTCAGACTAAAAAGAAAAAAAATCATTAAGCATTTGAAGTCAGATTAAGAACTTGAATTTAAATGGAATGAAGAAATACATTTAGCTGTTATACTAATGATGAACAGCTGCTTTAATTGTAGCCTGAGACCCACACACTGGGCTGCCCCTGAGGAACATTTTCCTGCAGCACTCAGACAGGAGCACCAACCCAGGAATGTGTCACCAAGTAATTCTTGCTGGAAAAACACCCCAATGTGATGGAGTAGATGGCTGTAGCAAAGAAAACACCAGGATTTTCAGCAGTAGCACCTCAGTATTGAGCAGGAAAATTGAAAATCCAGGTATCTTCAGGAAGGAAATATATTCCCAAGGACACCAAAGGAGATGTTCAACATTCAGTTTAGCCAGGTATAATGTCCTTTTTTTACCAGAGAGGTGTGTATAAAATATCAAACAAGTTATGCACAGGAAAGGGTTTCAAGAGAAGGTTTAACTTCCATTTAATGTGAATGCTGAGTAGGTGAAAATTGGGGAAAATATTCATATCTGAGAAAGGAAACACAACATTTCTATGTTGGAATCATCATAAAATCACAGAATTATTTGGGTTGGAAGGGACCTTAAAGATCATCCAGTTCCAACTCCCTGCCATGGGCAGGGACACCTTTTACTAGACCAGGTTACTCCAAGACCCATCCAGCCTGGCCTTGGACACTCCCAGGGATGGGGCAGCCACAGCCTCTCTGGGCAACCTGTGCCAGTGCTAAGCTTATTTTTAAATGCCTGTTGCTGATGGGAGCCAGGGATTTGGAAAGTTAAGGGAAGCCCTGAGGGAGATGAAATAAAGAGCAGGGAACAGAAAAGACAGTAAAACTTCAAGAAAAAAATAATGTACAGCTTGGCTTTGCCATTTACCACATACATTCAGACAAATGTAAATGCATTGTTCATCATTTAACAACCAGAACAGCTCAAAATATCATGACACGCCACCAGCACTGCACAAACATTTGTGTCTGGCTATTTATACATGACCTCAAAAATGCACATAAAAAATTCACTGGGGAAGGGTAAAAAATAGAAGCATTTTATTAACTTTTCAAATGTAAACTTTAAATGTGAACTTTGGATATGTCTGATGCTTCTGGAGCCCACAGGCATATTCAATTAGGAATATGCAGGTTATGTATCAAACAAGGTCAAGGCAGACCACAGTGATCTATGAACTATTAATTTCTAGAAAAAAAATCCTTGTGCTTTTCTTTTTCCTAATTGTCTATAAAACTGCAGGAAGGAGACAGCTTTAAGACAGAAGCCAGAACTGCTCTTTATCTTTCTAAACCAGCAATTTCAAAGAGCAAGTGAGCCTGGTAACAGCACCATGGCAGCTCAGCTCTGCCCCAGCATTTCTAGTAATTGCTGGAGGCCACAGTGCACCCAGGTGATTTATTTTGGGTCACTGCAAACACACAGCAAGAACCAGGGGAAAAGAGCAGCTCTCCCCCAGGAAGGTGTTCACTCATTTCCAGACCCAAGCAGGTATTCACACACACAGTCACTGTCCTCTTCCCCTGGAAAAATATTTCCCTGTGGTCCATAAGGACAAATATGGGCCAGTCCACAATCTTATTTTGCCCTCCTGCCTCACAGCTGATATGGGACTGATGGAAAAGCGCTCAGCAAAAACAAAACCACCACAGACAAACTGCTGGATTCAGCCCCAGTCACTCTCACTCGTCACATCTCAGTGCTGTCAGCTACTCCAGCCCCTGACAGGAACCTCAGGATGTCCAGCAGGGAGAAGTGCAAAGCCCTGCACCTAAGGAGGTACAACCCCCTGCACCAACACATGCTGGAAAGTGGTTTGGCAGAAAACAGTTTGGGGATTCCCAAGGGACCAAGCTGAACGTGCCCATGGTGGGAATCCTTGGCAGAATGAGACACAGAACTGCCAGCAGGTCTGGGAAGGTGATCCCCCCCATCTCCTCACTGGTGAGGCCAGTTCCTGCAGTACTGTGTCCAGTTAGAGGAGGATTTGGAGGAGAGTCAGAGGCTGGCAATGACAGGAGATGGCTTCATGAACTCTCCAGAAATCCTTTGCAGGCTTTGAGAGATTCCACTCATAAAAACAGAGGGTAAAAATGCCTCTCTTATAAAAGCAGAACTGGTAAGAAACCCCTTGTCAGTTTTAGGTAAGAAGAGTATCTGTCCTGCATAAACCACAAATGCAGAATTCCTGGGGAAGGTAGGGAAGATGGAGCAGTAAGCTGATTGCCAGACAACAGCAACCCTTTTGCTGTAAAAATAAAATGAAATTAAAAACTACCATTTTTTCCAAATCCTTCCTTACCATGTGAGATTATCAATGTCATATGAAAGAAAGAAGCCACACATTTTAGAATTCATGGTTACCACTCTGCTCATCTGGTCTGACCTCTTTTCACAGGACAAACCATTTCATTGTGTCCTTCCTCCACCAAGACCAAAGCTTTGCTTTGTGCCAGACCTTCTGCAAAACCCTTCCAGCCTTGTTTAGAGACATTACATTTTCACCTTTCTTTCAGCCCTGTGAAGCCCATGATTCTGGACACTGGAAGCACAGAATACACTCACATGACTTTTTTTCTCCCATTCAGCACCAAGTCCAGCATTATTTTACCTGCTCCAATCTATCCATCTGCAACAGTGTGAAAAAATTACCAGGTTCTTTTGTTACCTATTTACAACCCAAGAGAATTAAAAACACAGCAATAGCAAGATGCTGGGTTATGAGTGGGAAGGTGAAAATGTATACAGGCTGCCTCGTGTCTGAAATAACCTGCACAGGGTACATTTCTCTGTTTCTTGACCTTGTTGTAGACTAGACAAGTTCAGAATTATATTTAAAACCAATGTGTATGTTTAAATAGACCAGGGAAAATTTGCATAGCTGCCTACTGCTGTCAATGTTTCTTCAAATGATTCTCTCCTTTCTATTCCTCTATAGACAGACACTTGAAAAGAATGATAATTTTATCCCAAGTATTAGTGACCGCCAGTCCTCACAGATATTTTCAGTCTGCAAGGAGTAAAGGAATTGCACAAATAGCAGGTGCAAGAGGGGCAAAACCAAAAATGTACTAGTGAGAAAATACAACACTTCTGATGCTCTCTTTAGCTCAGCTGGATTGGTGTTTCTTCTACAGCACCACTTGAAAAAAAACACCCTGGACTTGCCCCATTGCACTCAGATTCTTTGGGGGAAAAGCATCATCATCAGATCACACACCAGATCAGGCCAGCAGCTGCTCCTCCTTACAAGAAGTTACACTGGGTGTTTCACACAAAGGCATGAACTACCTCGAATGGAAAATTCTGGAAAAGCAGACACATAAAATGATTGTTTCCCCTGGTTCTCTTTACTTTCTTATTCAGGGACAAAACAAGAAGCGTTTAAAAAGCGTTCCCCTGCTTTAAAAATAAACCCTCACGATCTGCATTCATTCTCAGGATCTAAAACAAAGATCTCTTAAACAAGAACCCAGCAAAATATTTCCCTATTTCTATCCATTATTCAAAGTAAAATTACTGCATTCTCAATAAACTGGAGGTTTAACAGTTACAAGAACAGGACCTGAGGAAGGCAAGAATGCTGATAGACATTGGCTAAACTACTCTCTGCCCTGGCACAGCTGTAATGCTGACCTTCCAAGCAGGCAACTTTCTTCTTCCTCCATGCATTTTAAACACAAATAAATATTTTACATCCACAAAGTATTCTCCATGTCTCCTGCCCCAAACAGTACTGCCAATCTGACAGCCCTCTGACTGTGGGTCTAACTGAGACAGAGATGACTTTGTGGTGTCCTTCACACAACAGCTGAGCCAGAGGTTTTTCTGAAGAGAAATAAAAACAGGAATACTAAATTGATTGTAAAAAAAAAAAAAAAAAAAAAGGTATTTTTTGTAAACCTTAGATGCTGTGGGATTGGTTGAAGCTGTTGATGTGGTGACAGGATGCCTGGGGGAGTGCAGGAGCACAGGGGGGAGGGAGGCAATAGTCAGGTGAGGCAGACAGAGCACCCGAACACCTTCTCAGAGGAGGAAAAGCTTTCCAGAAGGGTCTGAGGAGCTCACTCAGCCACTCAGGGGTGTATGGATGTATGGATTCATGCACCACTACACAAACTACATGAGGGGGAAATGGTATTTCAAGGTTAGAATGTGACACTATTGTCCTTTCACCACCAGCAAGTCCAAACTATCCCACTCACTACAGCTCATGCCTTTTCATCAGCTACTCCTCCAACTAGAGCAGTGTTATGCCCACACATCTTTCTCCCTGAGATCCCAAATCCATCATTCTGTTTTACACTGGACAGCTGGGATGGGCACAGCTCTGTGGCAGCTGCTCTCCACAAACCTCCCCTCCACAGCTGCATTCTCTGTGTGCAAAATCCTTTCCAGACTCATTCAGAGGCTTCACATTTTCAGGTTTCTGCCAGCTGCACCCTTGCACTGCCACAGGGACCTCTCTCTGCCCTTCTGGTCACCAGCCTCCTTCCCAAAAACACACACTGCAGATGGATCCAGCACACAAACACCCCCATCCATCTCCAACACCCCTCCTCGTCCCTGCTGCCTTCCCTGGGTAAGGAGAAACGCCAGCCAGGTCCAGGATGTTGTTGCAGGGAATAAAAAGAACCAGAGTAAAAGCTGTCCAAAGAAAAGTGCAGCAAGGGAGGCTTCCCCAAGCAGGAGTGATGCTGGAAGGGATGAGAAAGAATCATTGAACCGTTCAGGCTGGAAAAGACATCTAAGACTCTTTCCTGAAGGCTACACAGAGACAAAACCTTGGAATCAGAAGGATTTCCAAGCTCAAAAACAGAACATATTTTCAAATGTAACTAAACGCAAGTGAAAAAACCTTCATGGCTCTTGCCATAATCTAATTAGGAGTTGAAAATTTGCAGCCTCTCTGGCTGGGTTTGTGTACAGTTACAAATACAGATCTAACTACCCAAGCTAGCAGCCACACTGAAACAAAAATTTAGTTCTTAAACTGTATTATTTTAAGGCTAAATTCATACATCAGAGTTTATGAAGAGTTTGAAATCTCAAGGTGAAATGTTAATGTCCTATACAGGGCACTTGCTCTGAAAAACCTAGACACAACTGGTTCCCCCTAATAAAGCATTAGTGTAGCTCTAGTGGGTTGCAATTAACCTTTTTGTCAGGGTTTGTCTGCTCTTAAATAATGATGACTTTTACATCAGTGTAACAGGGAACTATCCCCTACCTTAGACTGCAGGGAATACACTTGGGTTAAGAATTAAATTCTGTGTGAAAAAATGCAATTGCACAGGGCAATTCCAGCAGTGCTGGTGTTGATTCCTGCCTGCAGGAGCACAGGGAACAGATCCCAACAGATCCCAATTGTTCTGATCTCACTGTGAAGCATGAAACAGTTAACACGCAGAATGCTTAAATCACATTTAATTTATGACTTCGCCACAAAAGCAAAGAGCTAGCACTGCTCAGAGTTAGGTAGTGTGGAATTCAACTGGTAACACAGATCATCCTTTGGCATAAATAGTTATCATGTATAAATCTCAACTATTTCTAGGCTTTCAAGCAGCAAAACCATGACAACAGCTGGCTGTTTGCTCTTTACTGCAGGCAAAGTATGCCTGAAAGAGTTCACTGTGTCTCTGAAAAACTTAATAATCCTGATACTGGGTTTTTAGGGAGAGAGAGGGATAAACAGGGTTCCTCAATAAACAGATTAATAGTCAAACAATGTTCCCATGTGCAGTAAAAATATTTCCTGACTGAGAGTCTATTAAAATGAAATTCAAAATTTTGGGATAAATTTCGGGAATTGAAATTCTGTGTGTTTCACAGTCTGATAATGCACTGCACTCCTGGGATAATTTTGACTTCCAACCTCCCTTCCTGCTCACTGTTGACTTCCCAGTTACCATCCACCCACTGCAACTGCTGGGGAGCTCAGCATGGATGAAGAACTAATGGGTAATCTTGTGTCTATCATTTTACCTCTCTGAGCTTCAGTTTCTCCTCCTCAAAATGAAGATAATCCTAATTGCCTAATTTGCAAGCCATTTTGAGATCTACTGATAAGAAGAGTTAAGATTTATGTAACTCTAGACTACACTTGGCATATATTTTAAAATTACACTATATTTTTAAATTTAATTCTCAAATAGCCTTAAATGTACCGTGCCCAACTTCTTACATTTCATTCTTCTGCAAATAACACTAATTTTTATATATACACACAGGGCCACTGGGGAATTACTTACCATCAGTGTATAAAAAAACAGGTGCAAATTTTGGGAAGAAGAAGGGGGAAAAAAAGAAAATACTAGTTACTGTAAATGTCTTAGCTTTTGGGAGTTGGTCACATAGCAAAGTGCTCATCCCATCACATCACCTCATTGTGGTTCTGCATTTGAATCACCCCTGAGACACAGAGTGGCCAAAGCCTCTTGCACAGCAATCTTCACCAAATTGACCCCGTGTGACACTCTCAATGAGATACTGAGATCACACTGTTCAGTAAATTACAGGTTAAATGGGTGAAGAACTTGCTACTTGGCAAGTATCAAACAAGGAGCAGAGGAAAATAGTAAAAATTTATTACTGAGAGCCTTCTGGACCCCAGTGGCCAAGCATCCTATTCAGTGCTTCTCTCCAGGGTTTGAAAGTCCCCATAAAATGACTGATGGAAGTGTTAAATGACAGGAGGATTGGAGGAATGTTAAACAGCAGTGAGGGCAGTCAAGCAGGATGATGTGTTTGATAACCAGGCATGTGCCATTAAAATATGTTTTAAATGGAAAAGGGTCATCCAGGGAAAAGCAATGCAAACTGTAACTCCAGCACGGGAGGGGGAAACATCCCAAGCAAAGAACAGCTCTGAAAAGGATCCGAAGGTTTTGGTAGATGAGCAGTTCAGCATGTAATTGGCTTTGGCAAAAAGGCACCTGCTCCTTGGATACATAAAAGTGAGAACTGGGCTTGGAGGCTGAGTAACAATGAGGAATTAGCTGGAAACCCACCCAGCCACAATAATTGCTGCAGAAACTGATTGGCGACCTGGGAGGCTGAAATCCAGGCCACCAGAGCTTCATCTCTGC
The DNA here is from genome assembly GCA_013400955.1 of Drymodes brunneopygia. Taxonomy (NCBI): domain Eukaryota; kingdom Metazoa; phylum Chordata; class Aves; order Passeriformes; family Petroicidae; genus Drymodes; species Drymodes brunneopygia. The sequence continues at coordinate 313,730 of VZTZ01002127.1, forward strand.
TGCTGCCAGTGAGCTGGATTAAAGGGCAGCTGAAACATCCATGTATCTGCCATCACCAGACCTCCAAACTCAGTCTAGACAGAGGTTTAAGGAGCTGAACTCATTTACTTTATCAAATGAAGGCACAGTGATGAGCTGATTATTTGTGTAAATGCCTTAGTGGGACTTGCTTAATACAGTGGGAAAAAAGACATAAGAAGATGCCACTGCCAGAAGCCAAAGCCAGGCTAATTTGACACTTCTTTAATGCCAAAAGTGTAATGGGGAAGCATAAAAAAATATTAAGTGATGTAGTGGATGCTCAGCCTCTTCTAAATCAATAGTGGATGCCTCCCTGGAGGGGATGGTTTAGTTACACACAAGTTCATGGGTTCAGCAGAGGGGCAACTCAGTGAAGTGGAATGCCCTGTGTTACACAGATCAGACTTTTAAACTCCCCTACATTTATACCTATTATTTTAGATTTGGCTGAGGAGTGTTCAGTTTTCTACATGCAAAGTGCATCCATCTACCAACAGCTGCTGTTTCAAAGATCAGCTTCCAGTTTAATTCAATCTCTCACAGAGTTCGATTTGATTTCAATGGGATTTCATTTTCATTGCACATTAAACTTCCAGAAATTTGCTGACAGTTAATGTGCATTGGTGGGCTGCTGATGGAGCACACAAAGGGCTCCAAAGGCAGTATCAGATTCAGAAAAAAGGTACTCCATTTCTGTGAGGGAAACTAAATAACCCTGGATATGGAAATTCCCTCTTCATCATGGTGAGTCTCCAGCAGCAGCAAAGCAAAAAAGGATACAGAGGGGGAAGGGGGAGTGAAAATAAGGCCTTGGAGCATCACTCCTAAAAGTGAGGAAACCACTCTCTCTGTGACTGTTCACCCTGTGCAGTGTCTGCAGGAAGTGCCAGCAGCACTGCAGACTTAACAGGAATGAATAAGAGGGATGCTTGTCCTGCAGGAAAAAAACAGCCTTGGAAGGTCTTCTAGGTCATTGGCAAGCTGTGCCTATCCCAAATGGATGGTTTCAAACACTATCTAAAATAGCATTTTATCTCAGTATTATCTAAGTATCTAAATACTAAATGAGACTATCTCTCAGCATCTTTGCACTGAGTTGTCTGCTCTTGACACTGACAGCCCACCTGGTGTCCTGGCAAATGACCACTCTTGTCATCCCCCCACCAAAGTCCTTTCTGCCAGCCCAGGGGTCCCTGATGCTGCACTCTAAACCCAGGGGAGGATGGAGAAATGGATGTGATCTCCTTGCTGCCTGGAAAGGAGTGAAAGTGCAGATCACAGCAAAAGGAAACAGCATGAGAACAAGTGGGTCTCTATTGCAGTGAGACCCATGTTATTACAGCCACAGAAAAGTGCAATAAAATCATGTTAAGGATATCCAAATTGTAACCTATTAAATTACTGTGATGGATTACTGTCAAGGTGATGTACTCAACAGGGTACACTGTGCTACAGCTAAAGGTAGAAACCTTATTTTCATGCTCTAATCCCTCCACCCACTTCTTCTATTATCACCAGGATTGATACTCCCTCAAGGAAAAAAAAAGTTCCCATGTGCAACTAGTTAAATATGCTTAATAACTTGCACTTATTAAAGATAAAAAAGGATCAGAATTATAGGCTTAGCAAGGATTAGCAAGCCATAAGTGCATATTTCTGCAACTACTACACTTTTTATAGCCCTGTCACACTCTGAGATAGAGTTGTATCATTATATGGAGTTACATAACCATAAAGAGTTATATCACTGGGAGCATTGCAGCATTGTCCCAGACAGACTTGATTATCAAAGTCTGGCTCTATCAAGAAAAAAAAAAAAAAACAGAAAAGCAACTCCAGGATCCTGCTGTGCCATTTCCTGATCCCATCTGTTAGCAGCACACTGTCCTGAGTTGTAGGGGGCTCATTAACACAACTTTGCATCCTGATTCAACATCCCACCAGCATTCACTGGAACTTCCCCATCACTCCAGACATGACAAGCCTGATATTTCACTCCACAGAGACTCCAGATAACCAGTGAGAATCCCAGCCAAAAAAAATTCTGGGTTTACCTAAAGGCCACTCTTTTTTCTTCGCTGATGATAACAAAGGGAATAAAACCATTGCAGAACTAGGTGAAACACCACTATTATGGAATTATTTTTTTTTTATACTTAAACCTTCTGTTCAATAGAATCTAGAGCACTCCTGGCTTCAAATGGTGTTAACATTTTAAGTGGACCCATTCACCCTTCTAATAGTTAGGGCCCAGAAAAATGGCTTCATTTTTTTTCCCTGACAAATAAACAGAAGATTATCACCACTGTGTGTCTTTGGAGGAGCTGAAAGTCTTCAGATGTTTTTAAAAGGCCATTGGGTAAAGTCAGAATAAAAGCTCAGCAAGCTGATAAAAGCATCCAACTGTGACCCGGCAATGCTACAAACATTTAAAAAAAAGATTCTTTGGGTTTTATTCGCTTGAAGAAAATACATAATACAGTCTTTCATATGTCTTCCACCTCTGCTGTGCACAGCCTCAAGCAGGACACCTGGGGATCTGGCCCTCTGCCACCACAGGTGGGACCTGCTGCTTGCCATGAATCCAGATCAGACAAATATTCCAATTAGCAAAGAGGAGCAGGAGAAGGAAAGGCAGATCAGACAAACACAGCACAGCTCCTTCACCAGAAAATAAGGCACTGGCCCAGTGACCACCGAGGGCAGCCATGGCCTCTTCCCTCACCACAAATTCTCACACCTCTTCTTCCTCACTGCCCCATCCACAGCTCAGCAGCCACAGGCTCAGTGGCACTGCAAACCAAAAACCAAACCAATGGAAGCTGTTCTCTCTCCCTTCCAGACTCCACAGCTGTTGGTGGCACCTTCACCCAGCAGGAACCACATCAACCAGGTTGCTGGTCCTTCCTTCCATCATCATTTTTGCTGCCTCTGCTGGAGTTGCTGGGGGGTTTTGACACTTTTGACTGGTTAGATACTTTTTGAAGTAATTTTCCATTTACAGGGAATGGCTTTACAGCAGCTTTTGGTCACTGTTACATTGCCATACATCACAGGTCGCCCACGCACCACCCAGCAGTAATAGATTGGAGCACAAGTAACAAGAAAACAAGTCAGTCCAATCTTTAGTGTCGACTGCCTGTACCCTCTCAGAAAACAAGGGGGTTGATCTCTGTCACTGTATTTTATGAGAGGAAGGTGGATTTTAAATATCCCTTTTCTTCCAGTCCAGTAAGTTTCAACAGCTTTCAGGTCTGCAGGAAATTCACAGCACCCTGGGTGAGCCCGGGAAAAATTTTCATTATTTTTACTCCCTCTGGCAAGCAAAGCCCCCTCCTCCTCCTCCTCCCTTCCTCCTCCTCCTCCTCCTCCTCCTTTCAGCATTAACAGAGCAAGGGTGAGCACACAGGTAAGCAGAGACACACACCATCTGTCACAGTGTCCCAGACCTCTCTGCCTCCCTCTGCTCGCACGGGGCTTGTCCCTGTGAAGCCAACTGCATTTCTTGCACTCAACAAACACATTTTTAAGCCCACATCAGGAAAAAGAAAAACCCCACCTCACCCTGGCAATGTGCTCTGTAGTAAGACAATGTTTCTTTTGTCTCTTTTCACAAACCTGACAAGCTGCTCGACACTTTCAGGCAGATCTGCATCCTCAGCACCACTCCCTGTTCCCCAAATCTGCTGTTCCCTGGCAAGGTCCCCATGAGATGCCAACCCCACTGCAAGCAGATCTGGCCACCCCAACCAGGTATTTCCAGGAGTGGGGACACACAGACACTCTGCAATGTAGATACAACCATTGCTATGATTTAAATACCTCACAGGGGCGTGATCTACTGAAGCTTCACAACAAAGCAACACACCTTTGAACAGTGCAGAACGTTTGGGTATGGAGAGATTATTGCATAATGGCATCAATATTTTATTCCTGCTGAATTTTTTATCTCAAATTTGCTGCTCCCATAAGTAATACACAGTAACTCATCTGCACCATAGTTACTTATGTATTATGTATTGCATGGTCCTGGAAGAATTTCTGAAAAAATATCCTTCTTCTAAAAAGGAAAAAAAACAACAAAAAAATAGCCCTTTCAATGACAAATCCCAGCACTCAACAGCAGTATTTTATTGAAGCCCTTTTTCACAAGACATTAAAAATTCCCCACTAAATTTTAACGTATATGTTTACCAACCTCATAATTCAATAAGAAAGTGGCCTGGCAGCTTCTGAGCACATTGTAATGTTATCTGCAGAGACAATGAATTATGTATCTCTCATAGCACCATGTCTGACACAGAAACACTGTGATCCCAGTGCCGTGGGACCCCAGAGATCCACACAGCTCAGACACACAGGGCAATGCAACAGAGCTGTTTTCCCACCCCTCTGGTGAAGTGGTGCAAGTATTTGAATATGATCTCCTTGCATCAAGGATGCAAAAGACAAGCTTTAATTTATGCAAAAGCAGAAGAAAAATCGGGTCATTGGTTTGTAACTATGAGGTTTGTTGGAGGCACTGATCAATGCTAATCAATTCTCTAATCAAACCATCCTGAGCAGATCCTTAAGGCTCCAATCCTGTGCTTTAAAGGCAATTGGGAGATGTGGCTGCACTGCCTGTGGGACATTCTGTTTGAGTTTTGGGGTTTTTAGAGTATGACTTTGCAGATGTAAGGGCTCTTTAGACATAGAGCCAAACCTCCCTGGCTGCTGAGGGCAATATTTTGTGATGTCCATCATTAATACCTGGTTTTTTCACTAATGGTGCCCTTCAGTGCAGGGCAGCAGCACACAAGTCCTGCATTTCACTGCCCATAGGAACAAATATTCCTGTTCTGGATGCCACATGGGCTCTGCTCCTCCTCAGCCAGGAGATGGAGAGAGGAGGAGCTCAGCCCCTGGAGCACATCCCTGCCCCTCCCAGGGAAGGCAGCAGAGTTTGGAACTCCCAGGCTGAGAATGCTAGGGAGGCAACATTCATCATTTCTGCATCTGAGAGCCACCTTCAGTGTGTTTTCTCTGTCCTGCTGCAGTCTAACACTCCTCAGTGCAACTCAGTCCTGTGGGAAGTGGGGCAGATCTGGGAACAAGGGGGATTTGGGAGCTGGTTCCATTGCAGACACATCTGATTCCCCCAGAAAGCATCAGATAGGAAACCCTGCAAGAGGATTCTTGCAAAGACTGGCTTTTTCCTTGATGAGCTCCCATTCTGTACTATATCCACTGCAGCAAGGAGCCAGTCCCACACCTTCAGATACCTATAAAGGCCTTTTAATAAACTGGCATTTACCCTAAAAAACTCAGATTATTTCCAGGTAGAAGAATTCCACATTATGGAGCTGAATGTGAAATAAAGAATATTTGCAGGTTGCTAGCTAAATTGTAGAGGCAGTAAAGTTTATGATGGCTGAGAAGGTATTCCTGTGTCAGGATTTTATAATTTTATGGATAATACTCTCTAGACAAAAAAAAATTGTCATATTTAGTGTTAGCTCAGAGGGGAGCCTTTCATTTTAAGTCTGTCTTTATAAACTGACTTTTCAGTTATCCAAACACTTGTAATAAGTGCTATCTAGATATTAAGAAATTACTTTAAACTCTGTTTGCATTCAAATGACACCAACTTTCTCCTAAAGATGATGGCTTAGAGCACACCAGCTCCGAGTGAGACATCAAGCCTCCTTCAAGCGTGAAGGGAAAAACATAGTAAAGAATTAATCATCAGGAGGCAACTTCCAAGAGATGTGGATAAAATCCTTCTTTATGTGAGCGTGCATTGTTTCACCCAAAGCAATACACATGTCAACCTGACACAAGACACGTGTCCTGTAACTGAAACAGGGGATGATGCTGCCACATCCTGTGTCCCTTTCCCCACCAATCTCTCCTGCAAGGCTGCAGGCCTGGCCATGGGCTGCTCAGTGACAACAGCATTCCCACAAAATCCTCCCCTGCAGCTGGTAAGTAACAAGCACAGTGCCCACTGCCATGCAGTCATCACTCCTGAGCAGTCATAAATGACTCAAGCAGGCTGTTTCTTCCACATTTCACCTCCAAAAGGGAAGAAATATCAGCATCTCATCACAAGGAGCTGGATTTATTTTTTTTCCTGAAGAGATGACACTTGTCCTGTAACAGAAAGATCTCCCAACACAACATAGCATTCAAACGACTCAAAACTGTGTAATTTCTAGAAACTGCCAGCTGCAGTGATGAAGAAGTGAATTACAAAGAGAAAAGAAGGCTTGTGATTCTAGAAAAACATTGTTAGGGAATTTCCACTCATGGTGATTTATCTTTTTTTTTTTTTTAATAAATTAGGAGAGTGGCACTGAAACTCTTGACAGGTCATGAAACATTTCCTCAGCTCAAGACACAGATCACAGACATTGCACATCCCTGTGACAGGTCTGAGCCCAAGCATGTGCTTCCATCATTCACAAAAAAGAAAAATGTATTTCATGTTTACCTTTCGTTGAATCATCTTCGATCGGTTGCTTGAATAAAGTGATATCCTTAAAAGTGCACAAGAACAAAACCACTTTTTCGTGCTCATTTCTTATAGGTGCAATTTGCATGTAGAACCAGACTGGGGTTCCTGGAGCAGAGAAAAAAGGGACATTGGAATGGGACATAGCACAAACTTTTCCCACCCTACAACGTTTATACATTACTACAACACACATGTAGTTTAGGTGTGTATCTCAGTATTTCTGCATCTTCCAGAGCTTTTCATTTTACTTCCTCCTAGGGAAACAACATACTCCCATTTTTACAGCTTCATTAATCTAACTTGTTGATAAACAGAGACAGGAGGCTAATATAAAAATGCAGTCGGAAATAAAATACATTGTTCTTCCCCTCTTCCTCTTGTTTTTTCCCAGCATGTCTCACAAAATTAGGTCTGAAAGGTAGAAAGGCAAGAAAAAAACAGGTGGATGGCACCTTTAATTCTCTCTTTACATAATAGGGAGCTATCCAATCCAAAAATGACAGACTATACTGTGAAGTGTTCCAAATTTTCTGTGACTACATTATTTAAGAGGACCTGAGTTGGACTCTCAATATCCTATCAGGACAAAGCAGGTCTGATTTCTTTGTTGTGTTTCAGGTCACACCTCCACCTCCTCACTGCTTTGCCCAGTGCAGCACTCTCCCAGCACAGTTATCTCTACTCAACTTGCTGAAATGAAACCAAGTCTTTTTCAAATCCTACCGCCCATCAAATGCACAGCCAAAAAAGGCCCTCAGTGTTGGAGTGGTCAGCGTGGGTTTTGCTAAATCCCCCCAGTTTGCAGAGGGCTCCTGCAGGTGCTCAGGAGCTGAAGCTGATTCCAGGCTGACACACACGTGGCAGTGCCCTACGCACAGGCAGGTGTGCTCCACAAGGGGTGAAATCCCAGAGCAATTTTCTTAGAAACACCCTGTTCACCTGCAGGGCTGGGAATGTCAGATGCTCTCCATCCAGCAAAGCTCCATGTCCCTCCCTCCCAAACGAGCACCTACACACCATAAATGCCTTCACAGCCAGCTGATTACCTCTGGGATTTGATGTACTTTCAGCCAGCTGACAGGATGGCTTTTCTCCTCAGCTGCCTGAGAGCTGACACATTGACACAAGGCTCTGGCCCACTGTGATCCCACACGGGCACTGCTGGCCCCCCCAAATCTCCTCTAATGCACCAGGTCTGGGAGCTGTGCCAGGAACTGCAGGAGAGATCCCAGAGGGCAGAGAAAACCATTTGGGCTAGGAACTACTGTGGGGAAGGTTAAAACCCACAAGGGTTTATTGAAATTCAACTGGGATTAAACCAGTAAACTCACTACCAGTAAACTGGAGAAGTGGGAGAGATGTGGGACTGCTTTTTGTGATAATTCCAAAGCCATTATGCTGATTATCTTAATTCCCAGCTGCTAACTCAAGACAAAAGACTTTTCATAACTACTAAAACAGAGTGCTGCAGCTCTCTGGAGAAATAACCTGCACTTATACCTGGGAATCCATTGGCATCCTTTGAGAAGTTCTGAAAGCAAGTAGGCAAAACACCCTGTACAAAAATCAAAGACAGAGGCAAGGTGGCCACTGCTGTAGAAGCAGCAAAATGAGAGAAAGCAGGCAAAGAGGTTTTCTGAGTATTACCATATAGATATAAAGGTACAGAGAGAAGCATGAATAGACACACACATATATATGTGTGTGTATATATATATATATATGTGTGTGTATATGCATGCATGCCTAATGTAGTTGGTGAATAGTTGTGTGGGCAGAGGTAAGGACTGTTTAATAAGGGGATGCAGCACAGCAGAAGAGAGTTGCAGCAAGCTTTCAGGGCTGAAGCTGGAGCCTGCAAGCTGGGTTAGAACACCAAGGGCAGTGTGAAGTCAGCAGTGGAACAGATGCTGCTGGAGCACATCAGCCCTTAAAGATCATCTCTGTAACACAGGAGAGAAGGATGAGAAAGCAACCTGCAAATCTCAGAATCTCCCTCTGCCAGCTGCAAAAGGGAATGGGGAAAGGAAAAAAAAACCCACATTGTACCACATTATCAAAAATACCCAGCACACCTGGATGTACAGTCTGGAAATGTGGGTGGAAGGGTGCTCTGAAGGCACTGGCAGCCTCATGTAGGTGATAAACACAAGCCCTTCCACAGAGTAACCACCTACACTCTGCAGAAGCACTTTCACACCAACAGACAACTGATCTATATTTCCTTCTCTGCTCCAATATTCAGCCTGGAGGAGAAGCAGGCAGTGTCTTGAAGGACCATCTTCCAGCAGGCTCAGAGGATGACAAATGGAAGCAAACCCTGAGCACACCAGCTGCTGAGCTGGTGACAAGAGGTCAGCCTGTGGGCACCAGTGAGAGGTTGAGGTTCTGGGCTTCGGGTGATGGAGAAGAAAGCTGCCAACAGATGTTGTGGATGGGAAGTGACTCAAGCCCAGAGAGAAATACTGAGTGATTTTCCATAAAGTCCTTCTGTAATCCTGCATAACTTATAGAAAGTGCAGGCTTGGAGATCTGGGCAAAGGTGAAGATTTTATTAAGGCAACTGCAGCTCAATAAATCTCTGCAGCATCATCAAGCTCCAGCAGGCAATCCGCAACCCAAAGCAAAAAGTGTCTGCCTTGTTACAGGAAAGTCACCAAGAGAAGACTTTTCTCTTTTTATACATAAATAAAATAGGAAGGAATTTAATTCAGGCCCATTCTAGAGCAAGACCTGCTCCAGCATTTACTAAGAGAAGCCATGGTTGGGGAGAGCTGTTGGATCCCCTTTGGATAACACAAAGATACCAAACATGAGACTGTCCCAGGAAATTCCCCTGATGTGCATCCAGGTGACCTGCACAGGAAACAGGAAGAGAAGCAGAAAATCTATAGAACAGACACATCCATATGCTCAGGAACCAAAAAGAGGTCATTTGGAGGGCTCCCCTGGGCACCTGCAGGAACAGCTGGACTTCAGAGCTGCTCTGGCTTCTCTCTTTAATGAACATGTTGGCTAAAATGCCTTGATGCAGGCAGAACTGGAGAACTCTACAGGCATTTCCTGCTATTTTAGTGCACAGACAGGAAGATTTAGTCTAAAAAGGGAAAACAGAGGTAAAGCATAAGAGGAGGTGTCCAGGATGCTCCTTTCAATGCCAGGAAAGGTTCAGGTGAGTTTGCAGTGAAATGGGGCAGTCAGGCACGTCCTGAGGGACAACATTCCCTTCCCTCAGCCACAGCATGCAGGGAAAAGCTCTGGCAATCCCAAGCCAGCACTAAAGCCCACCCAGGGCAATCCTGGCCTCAGATTCTGGGCTCCAGGCAGGTGAACCAGGGGAGAGAGCCCCAGCCCCACAGTACCTGCACCCTGTACAGGGCACTGAGAGCCAAACTGAAGAGAACATCCCCATCAGGATTGGTCTTGGACTGCTCTTGGCCATCAACCCAATCAACTGCTAAGGGTAGAGGAACCTGCTTTTCTGGAGCATGTTTAATCTGAGTTTTGGCTTTCTGTCTGGGGAAGATGTCTGTGCTAGTGGAGGAGGCAGTTCATGTCCACTGACAACAACAAGAATTGCAACCACCAGCTCAGGAGAGCTGTCCACTCTGCACAAGTCCAGCGTGAGGCCACACAACAGCATGGGTTCTGCTCAGAATTTGCTCTAAAGTCAACAAGCCAGTACTGCCCAGGAGAGAAAATGTGACTGGAATGGCTCATGGTAAAGACAAAATGAGGAAAATCTTCAGTTCTGGCAACTTCCTGCAAACCCAATGCCACCAAGAAGAAGGAACACAGGCCTTGCATCTCATTCAGCTGTGGAAATGCCTGGTTTTCTAACTAATCCCTGGGCTGTGTGCCAGGCTGAGTACTCTCAGCAGAGCTCGTGTTGGTTCACACAGCACGGAGGCATCTCAGCACTGCTGGGAGCAGCCACTCACTCAGCCAGGGCCTGGGTTCTCACTTGTGCAGACATGGGGGAGTTTCTGAGGGATGTGGGGGAGCCTCATTCAGGATTTCTCTTCACTTAACCCAGTCAGTTTCCCTTCAGGGAAACAATCCTCAAAACTAAATATATTTTTGAAAGAAGGAGTCAGACTAGAGACAGCAGGGAACAACTACTATTCTAGGCAATCTGAATGCTTGGCCTGAAAAGACAGCTCCCTTCTTGAGCTGTGGCAACCAAAATACCTGTTTCTTCTCCAAATCTTGCCCCAAATTTACCCGTATGTTGAAATGAAAATTTATTTCAGTCTATTACACGCTTTAAATATGCTTTACCACTCCCAGCACCACACAAAAATATATACATACTGTTTTTCTTGTAGAGGAGAATTTCGAAGCAGTTTGACTCATAGTTGTCAAAAGTCTGTCTGACTTTTTCAATGGTCTTCTTGTCTGTCAGCTCACCATACATAAAACTGAAAAGAAAAAAAAATTCTTTTTTTTCTAGGCAAGCAACATTGTTACAGTCACATTAAATAGCAAGAGCATTGAGGATGCTGTGAACTGTCATTTACCAAGGTTTAATTATGATTTACACTCCTTTTAAATATTTAGAGTGTCACAAGGACACCTACAATAGTGAATTAACCATGACCACCTTCTCACTGTAAATGACTGCAAATAAATCCACCATAATGCTTCATTAAGTGCTGTATTGAGTTTATCTTTAAGGATATGTGGTTAGAAAAAGAGCTGACAGCTTATGAAACCATTATCACTACAGCTGCAGGCCATGGTGGTATTGCTGTCAAAACAGAGAAGTTTGAACAAAACCTCTAAAATCTCCCAAATTTTGTTCAATCCTCCTGAAAATCCTTCTGGAGGAGGAATGTAAGCTACTACAGGAAAAGGCTGTTGGCTGAGCCCATGGCTGCAAATCCAATCTTGTCAAGATGCATCTGGGACAATAAGATACCTGAAATTCTTTTACTAAATTCCAAGACAAATGAAGATAGGATTTAAACAGTGAGGAGCAATGACTGCAATGTGTAGCTAAGTCTGCACTACTACCAAACAACCAAATTCATCCTCACTTTCTTTACTGTACACTGCTTTTCTTTAACAGTTCAGTGGAAAATACTAAAAGGCTTTCGGAGACTCATCCCTCTCCAGGCTGAGAATATAAAAATGTAATTTTAACTCTGCCATGTCTTACCACTCGACCATCTCATCTTTGCATTCTTTTCCAGGTCAGACTTCCAGCTGGTGTAAGCAAACCCAACCCCCTGACCTCACTTTTAACAGCCTTTGTAAGGAAACAGCCAGGCCTTTATTGTCATTCTCCCCTGGATTAAAAATAAGTGAAGGCTGCTCTGTGCAAATTCCCAATTACAGAACTGAAAGAAAATGGAACATCAGATAAAGGCTTTCAGACACTTGGGTGAATATACTTTTAATTGATCAGACTTTTTTTTTCCCCCCCATTCTCTTTGTTCACAAACAGTTTGAGCCTCAGCTGAAACCTACAGCAGACAACCCTGAGAACATGAAAGGGAAAAGCTATCAGTGCCTCTGTGGTTTCAGTGCAGCTTCTCTTATTGATCAACAGACCTCCAAAGGTTCAATAAACATTTATTTTATGTCCACTGCTCTGAAAGAAACAATAAAACAATACAGTGGTTAGAGGCTCAGCAAGCATTAAAGCACTCAATGAAGGCCAGACCATGAATCTTTTCTCTTCACAGCCAGCCCAGGGAGGCCATGGAGCTGCTCCCACAACCAGGGGCTGCCTGGTCTGGGTGATGGAGGCATCACAGTGCCTGCAACATCTGGGTGTCACTGCAGGTGCCTCTTCACTGGTGACACAGGCACAGACACGGATTAGATTGGGTATTAGGAAAAACATCACTGAAAGGGTGTCAGGCACTGGAAGAGCAGCCCAGGGATGCTGTGGAATCACCACCCCTGGAAGTGTCCAGAGAACACGTGGATGTGGCACTTGGGAACGTGGCTTTGGTGGTGAAGGTGGCAGTGCTCAGAGTAGTTGGCCTCGATGATCTCAGGGGTCTTTCCCAACCCAGATGGCTCTGGGATTCTGTAAATGGTGTGGCCAAACTGTCACCTTTGGGACAGCTCTGCAAAGGAGATGCCACTGCAGCAGCTGATGGCAGGAAATGGTTTCACCCAGGCACGAGGCTTCATTAATATCCTGATTATCATTAATATGCACAGCTGTCTCAAGGAGCTACAAAACACAGCCTACTGCTCATTTTCAAATGACCTGCCTTTCTCTCCCCATTTCAGCTGATAACCTTTTATACATGATAGGACAACAAAAAGAGTTTGATTTTTTAATGTTTTTTAATCTATGCCTTCTTTAACGCACTGATGCATCTCTTTTTTTTTTTTTTGAGACTTAAAACAATATTTCTCATAGTCCTGAAGGAAAAAATAACAAGAATTTGTTGAAGTGCTTGATTTTACATGACTTATAATACAGAAAGTCATCATTAATTAATGTTAAAATGACAAATCCTACTTGATGATGAGAGGTGGACGATACCAGTTAGTGCAGCAGAACACGATCAATCAACTTTATGTTTTAAATTACAGGCAGCTTATTGTTGCACTAAACCTGTAATGCTCAAATCTCATGTTATATTCACACATAAAGAGACATTTTAAAGGCTTCTGGAAAAATAAAACCATTTTTCAGAAGGCAATTTTTAACGGCACCAAAGTAACCTCAGAGCCTTTCACTGCAAGAGTTATGTAAGATTTTTGCTTATCACAAGTTTAATTTAATTTAGTCTGTCCTATTTTGTACACATGGAGGGACTCCTACTTCTTTAGTCAATCCCTCTGTCTTTTTCTGCCTCATTTTTTTTTTGTTATTTAATGCTTGTCAAATGCCTTGAGTGCAAACTGTACAAGACATAAATATCAAAACCACTGTGCTACTGGGAATCTTACTACACAGAAAACACACTTATCATAGAGAAGCAAGTCTTGCTGAAATACACAGAGAGAGGCACAATCTTAGATATTTTCTCCACCTCTAAAACAGGCCAGTTGTCATTTAAGATGCCTGGGCTCCTGCCTCCCTCTTAAAGCATCTCCTGGCACAGAAAAGCCTCCTCTGAAGTTTCTCATTGTGCTCCTCTGTCCTTTTTCAGGATGCAGAGCAGCAGCAGCAGAGCAGGTCTGGGTTTGCAGGGCAGTAACAGCTGTTTGAGAGGAATTATCCAGGAAAACTGAACCACAGAAGGCATCCAAGCCTACACCCAATTTACAGCTCTCTTCATCCAAAAGCATTCAGGGCATCAATTACAAGAGACAAACATCCACCCAGGGGGAACAGCAGATACAGACACACATCAATAGCTTCAAAATGCTGCCAGGTGAAGAGCAGACACCATTTCTGAGGTGCAGCTCTGTGGGTCCCATGGGCATCCACAGCAGGGTTTCTCTGCACAGCTTTGGCACTGCAAGGACACACAAAAATCAGGCCACAGAGGTGCCATACCAGCCCCAAATCTAAATTTTTTCAAGTCCAGCTGTACCCACCATACATAATCCCATTTCTCTGAGCACAGTGGGAGTTTTGCCATTAGCTTCACTGGAGCCAGGATTTCCCTTGCAGCCTGTTTGTTAATCCCACTTGTCAGGACAGTGAATCAAAACCAGGCAGAGAGCAGAAATGCTGACCAAGTGTTCCAGTGGGAACAGGGGCTGTGAAAATCTCATGTGCAAGAAAAGGCAAGCAAAGCAAAGCCTGGGGTGAATGCCAAGTGTCCAGTGCCAGGGTAGGTCCATTAAAGGGTGCCTGCTCTTCCCAAAGCCATAATGGAATCACAGAGCTTAACTGATAAGCAGCAATATTTAGAAAACACTGATACAACTTGCAGCATTAAACTGCATTTTAGTGTTTTACAGCTGTTTATTCTTTCAATGTATTTATGAAGACACACGTGGTCATGTCTCTGGACAGCTGGGCACAAAACCAGTGTTTTCCTGGATGCTGGCTGACCTACTGATGCACCTCCAGCAGGGCTTTTTTTGGTTAAATGGAGGTTAGAGGCATCTCAGTCACACATGCCCCATTCCTCCTGGACTGGCAGCTCACTTTCACCTGGCACAGCAGATGAAAGTTCTTCCACCTAAAAATTCTATGCATTTTAGCACTCACTTATACCAGTTATTCTATATATCAGCCCAAGCTACACATGCAATTTTGGGTGCCATGTGAGCTCAGAAAGAACACATATCAACTCCCATCAGCCAATATAGACTGACTTCTATGTACAATGTGCTTTTTATATAAACTAGGGAGACTGGCACTTGTACTGAGGCATTTCTGAGTGATTTTCCTGCCAGTGGGCATATTCTTGCTGATTAAAAAGATGAGAGAAGTGCAAAATCAAAGGAATTACCAGCCTGTCACAGGACTAACTCATTGCCTGAGCTGGAGCAAAAATCACTCGCACCTCCAGTGCCTTCAGTTGATCCAGCCCTCCCTGTGATCTGTCTCAGGCAAGACCATCTGAGACTTAAAATCACAGAACCACAGAATTATTTAGGTTGGGGAAGACCTTTAAGATCATTGAATCCAACTGCTAACCCAGCACTGCCAAGTCCATCACTAAACCATGTCCATGAGTGCCACACCTACACAGAATATGAACAGTCCCAGTGTAGGAGATGGGGTGGGAAAGAGAATAGAGTGAATTCTCACTGGACTACCAGGAGAAAAGTATGGCTGAAAGATGAATATGAAGCACTTACAGGCAAACTGACCAAACATTACAGTATTTATAATTGTCCTTTATCACACTCATGATCAGTAATAAAAACAACTTGAACCAAGGGCTGGATTTACATCATTTGTATCTGTATATTAAATTTGGTTGGTTTTTTAGCACTGAAAAGCAGACCCTCCCAAAACCTGCACTAAGGGTGTGGCACCACAACATTCGTAGCCCAAAGCACTTGTCTTAGAGCAGTAAAACAAACATTGCACATAAAGAAAGTTTTATATATAATGTAATATAATCTGGGCATAACATAGCAAAACTGGACTGGGAGCCTGACTCAGAACATACAGTGAATGACAGCCCCAGATATCAGAAAAAACCTCCAATGACATTCTGCTGAGCAGCCTAAGCAGGCACCACTGGCCTCTAAGACAAATACTCTCCATATCTCTCATCAGAGAGCAGCTCCAACTGCTCTGGAAGGCTGCATGTTCCATGTCAGCCATGCAGAGAATCTGCCCAGCTCTCACTTAATCCGAAATCTGTCCAGCTCTCACACATCTGCAGTGTCTCCTAACAAGTTACAAACATCACACTGCACATGTAACTCATGGAATCTCTGAATGGTTCGGGTTGGAAGGGTCCTTACAGATCATCTTGTTCCAACCCCCTGCCATGGGCAGGGACACCTTCCACCACATCAAGTTGCTCCAAGTCCCCTCCAGCCTGGCCTTGAGCTCTTCCAGATATTCCCTCCTCTGTCCCCAGTGCCTGGAATTGGTCAATTCCTGAAGGCAGAAAGGGAAAACCTACACAAACTTGTAACTCAGCCCTCCCTTCTTGCCTCTTTCCCTCATTTGCTTTGCTCACACACACATTCACACCCATCAGGGAGTCAGTCCTTCCCCAACAGCATCTCTTTCTAAAGGATGCAGCAGGCACAGTGCAAATGCACATCCACCCACAAATCACAGCTGCTCGCTCCTGAAAGACCACCAATGAAGGAAAAGGCCATAAAGCTGCAATGCTTAGAGTAAATAAATCAGCAGCTTAATCACTCTCTTGGGAATAAAGATGCACTTTGTGCATTACTGGGCTCTGTGTGTGCTTAATAATAGGGGCCAGTGTGGGCTACAGAAGAGCCCACTGCCTCCTGGCATGGTAACAGAACTCAGAACCATCAAGCAAAAGTGCCTTTGAACTATGTTACCTAAAACCCCACTCCCTTTACTGAAGCATTAGCTAGAGTATATTCTCACCAATACTAGCCAGGATAAATTTCAAGGTGCTTTACCATATATAAGTTCTGTATAAGTCACCGTTTCAACCATTTAAAACCTGTTTTAATACTTCAACGTCTGCAAAACAATGCCTTCCTTACATCAATCCTTTCTCCCAAAACCTCACCGTTCTTCCCAGCAGATAAGGAAGTTTTCAAGTGCACCAAGTGGCAGCAAGAAGGCAATGGGCACATACCTGCAAGTGCTGCTCTTCTGCATGACGTCAGCTCGGTGGTACCCAGAGAGTTTGCAAAATCCGTCATTACTGTAAACTACGGGCCAGTCCACAATCTGGGCGTTTCCCAGCAGAAAACTGGATTCTGAAAGGAGGAAAAGAGAGAAGGGGCTGATGCCAGTGGCAGAGTACAATGAAATCCTCCTTGTGTTACACGGCAGGTGCAAAGTTATTTGTGGTAGTAACTTCTACCGTGACGTTTCAGAGGGAACTGAAATCCAAATGCACATCTGGAAAGAATTCAGGATGAAATAGGAAAACTCCTGGTCATGCAAGTAGCTCTTTGTCACCCTGGTTTTTGCAATGTTCTATGTTTTTACTTCTGTAGTAGAATTTCTCATACATTTTCTATAAACATAGTCCTTGTTTTTGTAACCGGCCTAAATTGTTTTAAACTTCTAAATTGTTTTCATTCCTTTCTCCTAAGGCAGAGAAAGATAGTAAACTATGTCAATATCCTGTAAAATTGTAGAAGTAGTAACCTCATTAACCAATCCACAATTGTCTTAAGAAAAATATAAAAATGAAAGACTAAAGAAAGGCAGGTCCCTTTTTCTGGTCCTGCCTAGCAGTCCTAAACTGCTGCTCTAAAGTCTGCGTATTTCTTTCGTGTCCGACAGTGCAACAGCTCTTACACCCCAAAATACCAATATAAGTCTCAATGCTTTAACAATTTAGAAAGCATTCATTTATTCACAACACCAGGGCACGATACCATGTTTTATTTTTATTTCAGTTATCCAAACACTTGTAATAAGTGCTATCTAGATATTAAGAAATTACTTTGAACTGTTTGCATTCAAATGACACATCTTGAAAGCAACGTTAAATTAACTTGCAAACTGGAGTTTTAAATGCTGAACTGTATGTGTGCCCAAAGCTGATACTGACTCTTCTGCTTGAGAGAAGTAAATTTTTCCTCCTGGCAGGTCTGAGTCTGTTTTGCAGGACACAGTCAGTACCCCTGGGATGAGGGACAGAGTGCCAGGAGATGCTGGGGAAAGCAGAGGTTTTTAAATTGTAGCCCATGATAATCTTCAGTGTTTTCTTTATTTTTGCTGTTAGTTTTCAATTTCATTTTGACTACAGCTATGGGACTATATGGTCCCATTCACTGGTGCTAAAGTGCTATTAAAATATAACTATTAGCAATCATTGCTGTATAAAAATTATAGGAAATGTTCCTTTCAGCAGTTCTTGCGTGGAAAAAATAAGGATATTTTTACAAATTTTCCTCATAATAGCCAAAGAATGGCTATTTGAAATGACAGACATTTTACTCAGGTGTGCACATTGGTTTTAACATAAAAGTGACACTGAGTTTGCATGAGCTACACATGCCCTACTCAGAGTTTATAACTGTGACTGGATTGTACATTCTGCAAATATTATTCTATTGAAGAAGGAACATGTGCTAAAAAATATAATATTTCTATCCTTTTTCTTTATAAGCGTGAATTTTGAAAAAAAATAATCTGGAGATTATTGGATTTTCTACAGAAAAGCAGAATTTAAAATATTTAAAACCCGGCCAATGGGAGAAAGAGAAGTTTAGATTTTGTGAAATCTAACACTTTTAAGCTCAAGGCATTTATTCAGATCCATCACAAATATTCTTTAAGCCTAAAAGTCAACTTTAGAAATTTGCTTTCCTGCCCACAGGAAGATGCCCTTGCTACAAGCAGCAGGAGACACAGAGTAAATCCTGAGCATTCCATAAAATATCCCTGGATTCCCACAGCCCCTGTCCCAGTTTCTGCTGGGACTCAGCCCAGTTCAGGGGGCATCCCAAACCCCTGGGGACCAAAAGGTTTTCTGAAGCTCATCCCACTGTACTGACACTCCCCCCACACCTCCATCTCCTCTGATTCCTAAAGATTTTTTAGCTTTTTATAGATTTTCATATATTTGTAACCTTGTAGATTTTTAATATACAGCTGTATACTTTCTAGTACTTTTCCTGCCCTTCCTCATAATAAGCTAATCCTTTTCTGACACATTCTTGAAATTCTGTTTAATCTTATACTTAAGGAGAGAATTTCTGATAAGGACATTCTGTTTTCCACCAGAACTTAAGAGATATAACAAGAAAATAGAGCAAAGAAGCCCCTGGACCAACTCCAAAGGGCTGACCCAAGGGTGGGTTACTGGGGTAACAGGTTTGCTATTGGATGCACTGCTTAGATATACTAATTAATTTACCTTATAAAAATTGTAGAAATCCTTTTCATATGTGCACAGAACAATATTTCTGCACCTGAAAGCTTTCATTAAAGAGCTACTCTTTATGTCACCACTTTAACCCCATTGCAAGGTTTTTTCCTTTTGTCATGAGGCAGCACCTCCAGTTTGGAAAAGGGGAGACACCCCCAGCCCCCCAAACCCACTGGGCTCTCCCCATGGCTGCCACCCCATCCCCACCACACCCCAGAAGCAGGAGATGCTGAGTTCTGAATTTCCCATCCCACAGGGAAAGTACCCAAGGTCACAAGTCCTTGGGCTGGATTTGGGAAGATTGTCTTTATGGAACCATCTCTGGCCAAAATTCTGCTCACACATCTCGACACACAGGGCACAGCCTGGTGATGATGCACTCAGGGATGCTCTGCACATCCCTGAGCTCCCCAGAGGGCCACAGTCCAAGAGCAGATAACCCTCCTGCAAAGCCTCCCCATCCTCAGACATGAACTCTGTTGTGTATTCCCACCACGTCTCTGTTTCAGGACTCAGAGCACACAGCAGAAGATGCGTGGTGCAGCCAGATAAACAGCATTTAATTGTTGTCTCCTGAGGATTTTATACTTCTTTGCAGCTCAGGGTCTCAAAATATTTTATAAGGCATTCACCAAACTGATCAAATCCACAAGAAACTTGGGAGGGGACAAAACATAAAGGCAAGCTATTGATAAATTGTTGTGGGTTTGTTTTGTTTTTTCTTTTACATCCCTTAAAATCTGTGGTAAAAAAAGACACTAGAAACATCTTGGTAGAGACCAGTATTTTTGATTTTTAAGGCTAGATCCGATCCATAACATTCATATTAGAAACCTGATCAGATATTAAAAGGTGTTATCTTTTGTCACCTTGAATTTTCCGCTACTTAACTGACTTCTGTTTTTTACCCTTGCTCCTAAGCAAGTAAAACTTATTCATCCATGCTCAGCACAGGAATCTGAATCATAGAATCTTTTAGGTGGGAAAAGACCTCCAAGATGATTGAGCCCAACTGCAAACCCAGCACTGCCAGGTCCGTTACCAGTATCTCTGTGTGTGTGTGTGTCCAATTCCAGCAGAAGGAAAGTCTTGAATCAATGTTTGCCTCTTGTTAGAGATCAATAAATCCAACTGCAGGCAAAAAGCCACAGGAATCCACGTTTCATTAATGCTGCTGCTCCCTGAATTTGATAAAATTGAAGGAAGAACAGGTCAGTGTCTGACCCTTGGGTTTTATTGTGTACCCAAATCTCAGTATCCACAGGACTCTCTATATTTAACCTGTATTTTATCAGGAGTCATGTTATTTTGTTCAACCAAGACACAATTAATGCTTCCCTGATTCTACAGTTACAGGTCATAACTCCAGGCAGATTTAATTCTACATGAGCCAGTCCATACTCAGCTGTAAAAATCCAAACTCTGTACTGGATGACAGGACACTTTGAGAGAACCTCTCTTTTTTTGACCATAATTTTATAAAACCATATTATTACCACTAACTATTCATTGAAAGCCAATTTCTGCAGTTCCCTCCAATGAGGATGGATTCACAGCCACTCCTGGACTAAATCCACCTGCATGCCTGACTTTCATATTCCTACAATTCAGATTCATGATTTCCTGGCTAAGAGAGGTCATTACAGTTGTGTCTTTGGTTATGATTTCCATGAGTCTGTGACAAATTCCACTCTGTCCAATTTCCAGTTGCCTGCTTGAACCAGGTATAAGAGACAAGGGCTGGGAAAAACCTTATTTTATCTTCATCTTCAGTTGCCACAGAGGAGCCAAGAATGTTCAGACTCCCTTCATGGGAAAGGCAGCCTCTCCTTGCCTTCTCAAGTCTTCAACAGAGAAAAGGGGTATTTTGTGCCTTCTTCAGAAGAAAAAGAGCCAACAAAAGGTCTGGAAGTGGCAGGGTGATGGGCACAGCAAGGGCACCAGCACTGGGATCTCCACAGTTGTACTCCCACTGGATCCAATATGCCAGAGCTATATTCTGCAAGCCAGTCTTTTGAAATAATATGTTCCATTGGAGGTATTCTCAATACCAAGTGTTTCATTAGAGAGTTCAGTTACTAATAACTGGGCATCACTGAATCCTGTCCTTACACCCACGACAGAACACATGGATTTACTTTAATTACATCACAACTTCAAGGAAAGATCTCAGCAGGGATTGCCAAGGATAACCAAAGTTATGAGTGGCAGGGCATAAATACAGCTGATGTTCTGCTGCAAGGGTGCAGGAAACCAGAACCTGTGCAATATCCCTGCTGTGGCCCAGAAAGGAAAGTTTCTCTCTGTGAAGCTCCCAATGTCACAAGTATTTTACTCCAGAATCTGGGGACCTCCCTACTGGTCAGTGAGACACTGCTGAAAGCAGGACAGAGACTCTGACAGACTCTGCTCTGCCCCAGCATATGGTGAAACTCCAGGAGACTGGGATCCGGATGACCATGGTGTGGTATCTCATCCTCTGAAAACATTTACATGCAGCTAATTTCAAATCTCACGTGCTGATTATCCTGAAATCTCTGGTGATGTGCTCATCCTTCTTGGATTTCTCCGAGGCACTGAAAGTGCTTGTCCACTTCCCATTTCCTTTTAGATAAAAAGTCTATTTTTATTATTTCTAAGCTTGTCTTGATGTCACTGCCTCCACCAACCATCTTCTCCAGCCATTCCCCATTCTGATGTACTGCAGGGAGCCCAAACCACAACTCCTAATTAGACACCTCTAAACACCAGAGTGTGTCTGTAAGGAAAGCAGGCTCTGCCAGCAGACTCGTCTGTCTCAGAGTTGCCAGATTCCTCTCAGGAAGGCAGCAGGCTTTTTATTAGCTAATATAACTCTCCTATTTACAAGGTTTAATGCTGATGGCAAGGAAACAGGGTATTAGAGACATACAGTCAGCAAAACTTCAGGTCAGAAAACACAGTTGAGGAAAACAATTTTTTAAAAGGCACTGCATTTGCTGTTGCCACTCTTCTATTTTGTAAAAAGGCTCTTTTGTATAAAGACAGCCTATGCTGTAGAGCAGCAAGCCTTTAATCTTACTCTATCTTGCAGTAGCTAGCACTCAACACGGTGCTGAGCCTTGTGTTTGTTATTAAAATAAAATAAAATAAAAAGACCACAGTGTGCAAGCAATTTTTTTTAACTAACAAAATGCCTAAAGCAGTGTAAAATTCATGTTATGCAATGACAGGAGAGCAAGAACAGCTAAATCATTCCAGGAGATCTGCTTAACCGAGTGAGAAACGTTGTCTCTAATCATCTTTTCTCAAGAATGCTTGGGTACCACTTGCAACCAAAATTGTTTAAATCACCATTTTTGAGAATTCCATCTCTTTTTAAGGAAACAGGCAAATGAGCTTTTTTAGGAAGGTCACCACTGAAAAGATGTTCTAAAGGAACTAAAGTAGTAGCAGAACACAAACAACAATAATGATTATGATAACAAAAAGAAGCAGCATTTCCATCTAGGAAGAAATTCCTACCTCTCACAACTTCACACAGAGCTGTCCTTGAGAACTACCACCCCTCCACTGCAGAGCAAAGGCAGCCCACACCTCATGGGGACTGTGAAACATCTGGAATTTGCCCTTTTTTTTACTAATATAAAAGCCCCAAACCACTTCAACTGCTGTCAGATGATTCCCCTCATAACTACACAGGGTCAGCATAGTGCTGCAGACTTGTTTAGAGCATCTTGGAAAACTGGTGTTGCTCCTCTGTGTATGTGTACTCGGGAGGAGTGTACTAAAAAAGGTCTCTTTTTTAATTTTCTTAGCTTTCCTGAGCAAGTCTTGGCCCTGACAACTCCCAGTGTTGTCTGTGGTGACTCCAGCCACAGACTCGAGATGTGCTGTATCCCCATGGAATACAGAGGAAGATCCCAAGCCCTCTTGGAGGGCACAGCCCTCTGAAATCTGCCTCAACAGGCACCAACATCCCCCCAGCTCTGGGGCTGGCTGCAGAAAAACCTCTGTTCCAGAAGCAGCAACCTCCAGCAGCACTTTGTACTCCTGTCTGTAAAACCACAGTGCTGTTTTCTAACAAAGCTGTAATTTCCCCAGTGTCTTTAAAGCATGCAAAACATCAGTGTCATCCAATTTACCCAGTACATTAAGTGTTCCTTGCCTGAAAAAAAAAACTCTCAAAGGACTGACTCTTTACGTCACCTTTCTGTGCCAGAGTTGTCTTTATTTAATACTCATATTATCAAGATGCAACGAGGGCTAAACCCAGAGCAAGGTGTCACCACACTGACTGTGCTGAAATTATCCTCCTCCTGCCCCAAAAACATGCTCCTCAAATAAAACAGGAGATGAATAATCCAGCAGTGGCTGAAATATTAAATCCACGTGTAAGTCACTTAGCTGGGAACACAGCAGCTTTCAGCAATTTAGCACACGAGCTCAAGATGAAAAATTAGAGTCTGCCTGAAATTTACCTCCTGAAAACTTAAAAAATGAACTGTAATCATTTGGAATGTGGAAGCCCACAAACAGCCCCTGCCTTTACTGTGGCACATCACTGACTCCAGGAAGAGTTCTGAGGCAAAAAGGCCATGAGAGCATCTCTGTGAATTACCTGAAAAATGATATTTCATACAATTCTGATCATGGTTTCTCTCCTACACATCCACTTACCCTGGAATTAAACTAACCCTCACCTATCCCAGTTATCATCTGAATGCCACTGCTGAATCTGCTCTCTATTAAAACCATGCAGAACACAACACAGATGTACTGAGACCAAATTTAAACTGGAGCAGGCTGTAGCTCTCACTCCAGGCACACAGGCACCCTCAGGGAGAACCAGAATCCAGACTTCCAGCTTTATACAAATGGGAGTTCTGCTTTCCCATCCCCAGAGGAGAAAACTGTGATAACAGGAGCTCTTCAGACACGGGACTCCTCTTGCAAACACTGAGCCTGCAGCGAGTGCTGGCTGCAGTTCCACAGAGCCTGGCTGCTGCTCAAAAAAACCCTGTTTGGGCAGAAATTCGGCTGCACCTCCCGTGCTCTCCTCTCTGTGCCAGGGGCTGAAGCAAAGCTTTCAACAGGATTGGTCCCAGAACCCCTCCCAGGTGTGAAGTCAGGCCCTGGCCACTTGGGATACCCAGAGCCTGGCATTTACCATATCCAGTCCCCTGAGTGTGCTGATTAAAACAAGTATTGTCCTTTTTTTTTATCTGAAAAGCAGATTATTAGAGTACAAACTCGGAAATCTTCTATTATTTAATGTTATCAAATCACAAAATCCTATTTCTTTCAGCTATCCAAGAGAATAACTTAAAATCCCAGTTCACCACCAGACAGCACTCTGTAAAAAAGACTTTAATTAAATGTATTTCTACTTCCTGACATTATTCTTTGGCTGTACACTCCTTCCAATTGCAATAAGAAAATCAGAATGTTTCCTCAAAAAAAGAAAAAAATCAATTTAATTTTTTATCCTTCTCTCAGGTTTCATCATTAACCCGGGAATGCAGGAACTCTTGCAGTGACCTCTTGTGGCAAGTGCTCAGCAGCACTCAAGCTTCCCTAAAAATGGGGAGGATGGATCCCATCACCCCATTCCACCAGCCTGAGAATGAAAGATTAGAAAGGAAAGAAAAAGAAAGAAAAAAATTAAATATAATAATTAAAAATGAAAGAAAGAAACAAATTAAAAAGGAAGGAAGGAAGGAAGGAAAAAAGGAAAAAAGGAAAGAAGGAAAGAGAAGGAAAAGAAAAAGCAGACCCACAATTAGAAATAAGACCACAAAGCAGCTGATCATATCTCAGGGAAACCCAGCTTTTCCTTTAGCTAACAATATGGCATTCTTTAAGTTTCTAAATTAATAAAATGGCACAGAGCTTCCATAACTATTTTTTTTAAGTAAAAACAAACATTTTAGACCATGCAGAACTCCCCCAATCTCGGCAGCAGCCAGAGATGCTTAATCCATCTGCGCTCAGCGAGCCCACTTGAAACGCAAGGAAAGCAGGGCGTCTGCAATTGCAAACTGCTCACATATGTCATCCAGTAATGCTTGTCAGTGTAAAAATCCACTTTGCATTGATTTACGTGTCAGCAAGCACCCTGCAGTCACAGAAACTGCAGAAGGAACCCTGTGCCTTCGAATGCCAGAGAAAGCCCTGATGACATGAGCTCCCTGGTCATCCCTTCAGCAGCTTCTGAGCTGAACTGGAGGATGGAAACTTTCACCCCCCAGTACATCCTGCTTTTATGCAGGGATTTAGGGATCTGCTGAGCACTGCATTTTTCTCAGAGGATCCCAAGTGACAGGCATCCACTAAACTTGAAGTACTTTGTTTTAAAGAACTTTCTCTCTGCAGCATGTGTGATTTAATTGGTGCCAGATGAAAATGCAGCTTGTTTCAATATAGGGGAGAGAAGCCCACATGTGTCACATCCCACGTCCCTGCCTGTGAGACAGGAACCCTGCATGAGCTAGTAAGAACAGGAGAGACAAGAGATACTTATTTTATCTGTAATACTAGTGGAATAAAAATTAAAAAGGTTTCTTACTGCTACAGATGTAGCCGTTCCCTTTCCAGGTAACCTGCCATGACAACAGTCACCTGTGAACAGGGCTGATGCTTCCACCCATCACTCACAGGGACCCAGCAGGACATAAAGGTCTGAGGGAAGGAATTGCTTTTAAGGAACATGGCATAAAGCTGAAAAAGACCAGGAATTAAATGGGAGGTTCATTAAAACCCGTGCTGAAATTCCCATGTAAGCTTTACAGAGCTAAGATTTCATCCCAATGTCAAAATGCGTTTGTGAAAGACCCAGTTTCATGAGGAAGCTTCTAAGAGTTATTGCAACAGAAACAATATCCAAGAATGATGACTCTTATAATATAGATAAGATTATATACAGTTTTTCACTAAATTCATCTCCTCTTCCAAACTGTTAGCAGTCTTTATTGTAGATTGCTGCCAAGTCCCAGAGTTACCCTTTCCACAAATTCACACTCTACCATAAAAGCAGATTATGTCATTAATATACACTTAATTTTTCTGCTGACAGAATCTGTGAAGGCAAGACAGACGTGCGTGGCTCAACTCACTGGGTGACCCTGCCCATGGGACAGATCCATAAATCCCAGTCCTGGTCTAGAGACTTGCCCAATTCTGTACCCTCTGCACTGCCACAATGCTGAGCAGAGGTCAGTACCAGTAGGAGCTCTGAAAGCACTGAAGAAGTGGACAATAATATCACTAATAACGAGCACAACCTGCTGAGAACATCTTGGGAAAGAACATTGCCCTTAGGATGGTCCTTATTAAATGTCCCAAATACTAATGGCAGTAAAAGGCAGTCACCTTAATGTGATTTACCCAGTGCTCTCAGAAAACACCTCTTCTTTCAGCTCAGAAAAACACCTGGTGCTCTTAAGATCTAGGGCACAGCCAAGGCTGCAGCGAGATCGTATCAATCTTTGTGAGCCTCAGATAAGCCTCAATGTATTTTCACTGGGCTTTAAAAGAAGAAAGGAAATAAAAAAAAGATTGCAGAGAGTGCACTGAGATTACCCTGAGGACAGGTCTGAGTGTCCTCAGGGCTTGTCCCTTTCACCAACCACAGCAGCCCCAAGGACAGACCCCACTGCTCCCTGCGGGCTTTGGCTCTCCTTAGGTGGAGCTCAGCTGTGGTGTGAGCAAAGAACCTGCAAAGAACCTGCCAAGCAGAGGCTGCCATGCACCACCCCATGCTTTGGGAAGCACCTGCAACTTGTGATGCTGCCCAAACACCAAAATTCAACACTGATCTAAAACACTTCACAAGCTCTAAGGTGTAAAGTCATCTCCAAAGGAGATGTTGCTCACACAAGGCAACACAGTGGGACCTCTCCATGGCTTTGACAGCTGCTCCATCCTTCCCAAACACATTGGTTGGGACAGGGGCATCCAGCAGGGCAGCCCAGCTCTCCCACTCTCCAACACACAGGGCAAAGAGGCACAGCCACCCTGTTTCATGGTCACCCTGGTCACAGCCACCCTGTTTCCTTTCCGTCCAGCTCTTTGGTGCTTTGCTCCTGGCTGCACACTGTGAGCCCTTCTCCCACAATTTTAACCTGCAGAGCAGCCAAAGCTGGGGCAAAAAGGAAGGGTCCACAACATTCCTAATGAGAAAGTGCCCAAATAATGCTGAAAATTCAATATATGATTGCTTTTAATGCCAGGTTAGACACCACACCAAGCCTGCACACCATGTTCCTGCTACACCCGCTCCCAGTTCTAACTTTCCACATTTTAAAATTGTTACAATTTTGTCTATAAATTTTGTTATTAGGATCCATCTCTGGTAACTCTGAGTAATTTGTCTCCATCTACACTTCATTTTGAAGCCATTGCTCCTGTTTCACCTGAAGAAGAGCCTGTCTGCTGAAATACCTGCCTGATTTTTTTCCAGCAGTACCCGTAGCCTAATAGAAGTTATTACCTGTATCTACAAACCTTCTCTTGGTTGTTAAGATTTATGACCAAGAAGTGCAATGGGATTGCATAAACGTGACAAACCTCAAAGGAGAATGTTCCTGAACCAGGAACGGTGACAGAAAGGCTTTTTTGGGGAGGATGCTGAAGATGTATTTTAAAAAACAATCATCAGTTTTTCCTTCACCCCATTCCTCATATTGTCAATGAAAAATCCCTTGGAACTTGGTGGATCCAAGTGTAAAAACAAACCCAGCAGACAGTCAGCAGACCAAATCCTTGTCTTCTACCGAGCACTGGCAGGAGATACTTGAACCAGATTTGCTCCACTGTAGACTATTAAGTCTGGATTAAACAGTGCTGAATCCAACGAAAATTACTATTTCTATAAAGGATAAATAAGGCTATGTCCTGGATGACAAAAATAAGAACTAAATCATGTTTCAGCTCACAACACTGACAAGTAACATGAGGTAAATACAAATTCCCAATCTACTTTCCTCTTTGTGTCCAACAGGGAAGATTTGCCTCTCTAGCTAGCATCGTGCTTAGACATCATCAGGGACACAAAAAAAGCAGAATGAATGACCAGATCAGCACGATTTATGCTCCCAAATTAGACCAAGTTAAAAATTGGAGAGGATGCGTGCTTTTAAAGTACAAGGTTCAAAAGCCTTCTGAGCTTTTCCAATTTTTCATATCTAAAAGCTTTACTGAGCTTTCACCAGGGAGGATGTGGAATTTAATTAGAGCACGATACAAAACCATGGCATTCCCAAGCCATGCTCCCAGCCGACGTGCTGCATGACCTGGGGAAATCAGCAGTGATGCCCCAAGCCCCCATTTACGCCTCAATCTGAAGGACAGGTTGAGAAAGCCCCTCCATGTCCTCTTCCACACGGAGCTGTGAAGTGTAATTAAATTCCACCCAACACTTTGAAATTGTCAGAGGGAAAGTGCTATATAAACGCCTATTAATTAAGCCTGCATTTAATATTCTGGGAAATAAATACACTGTTGTGGGAAAGCAGCTCTTGGAGATCGTGCAGCTCCAGGGCTTGACAGGGAGTCAGCTGCCAACCACAGAACTGACAGAGGCAACACCAGAGGGAGGAAGCCCCCCAAAAACAGCTGATGGCTCAATACGCAACATTTTAAAACAAATTCCAACTCCTCATCCCACTCCTGCTCATGAGGAAAATCCACAAATCACCAATTCACTACCTGCCATCAAAATCAACTCCAAGCCAGGAACAGCAGAGCACCCTGGTATGAATGTAAGGTAAATCCAGCACTGTGCAATATGGAGAGGTGGAAAGGAACACTTCTCAGCATGGTTTCACACTCTATTGGTGTATTGATCAATACTAAATGTGGTAACTCTTGTCAATACTCTGCTCTGCCCACCTTTCCCACTCCTGTCCCCAGGTGTGTGCTGGCACAGCTGTGCTTCCCCAAGGCAGGGTCGCTCTAAACTTGGGCTGACCAAGGAGTTATCTTTTAGCAAACCCAAAGCCAAGCTCTCCTACGTTTGTGCAAACACTCCTATGTCTCAGTAGTTATGTGCCAGTGCAAAAACTACATTAAAAATGAATGTAACTAGCACAGGACTTGCCTAAAGCAGCATCGACATCAGCACACCCAAACAGGCAGTGGGCTGCAAACACATCGTAACTTTAATGGAGCAGAGTGCTCTTGATCAGTGCTCTGCTCTAGAAAGGGTGAAATTAACTCCAGCAGCAAGGAATAACTGGATGCCACACAGTCCTGAGCTAGCCCTGTAAATATTCACCTAACAGAGGAGCCGTAAATGACCAACTGCAGACAGTTCTTTACCCATCTGCTCAGCCACAGGATTGTCATCACCCAAACCACAGTCACTCCCTCACCGCTTTCCCGGTACCTTCGCCACAGACTTGAAAGTGTCACAGAATTGCAAAAAACTTTGAACCCCCTGAATGGAAACGGTTGCAAGTCCTAATTATTACAAAACTAAAGAACAAGAAGAACGACAAAAACCAAAAATGACCCGATGAGCGGAGAGGATGAGAATTTATTGTCTCATTGAAAAAAAAAAGGGGGAAAGGTTCAAACAGTCAGTAGCGACAGCGATGTGAGAAGTGCGGGGAGACAGGAGAAGGACCGCGAGGGGATGCTCCGGAGGGGATGAGCGGATCCCGTTCCTTGAAGGCACCGCTTTGGCACGGACCCACCAGCGTGGCAACGCCGGGGCGAGCAGCCGGAGGGACGGAGGGATGGATGGACGGGCG
>VZTZ01002127.1:350736-386600 GCA_013400955.1 Drymodes brunneopygia
TTTTGGTGATGAATAATTTTGTCCTTCCAGAGGTGGTAGCACACATGTGGGAAGCAGACAGGAAAGCTGCCCTGGCAAGAAAGGGGACAGACAGTCAGTCATCACTGGTGCCTGTGGCAAAGTGAGACACTTCATTTTCCTCCCCAGAGGTGCTCCAGGTTGTTCCCACACCTGACACCTCTTCTGGACCCTTCTCCACATGAGAATCGTGCCAGTTTTGGAGCCTCTTCTGAAATCAGCAGGAACTACAAAAACAAAAACTTCCCCAGAACTAAAAGTCCACTGTGTTCACCACTTTTTATGTTACAGGGGTACCTCTGAGAGCCTGAGGATTGTGCACTACTCAAGTACACTAGAAAATCTCAAGGCTTTCTGGCAGCTGAAGGATGGACATAAGTGGGTGACATTAAATCGTCCTGGAACTTATGTACTCAAAAACCCAAACACCAGAAAAAGGTGTTAAACACAACATTTGCTTCTAATGCAGGTAATCTAAGTTAAATGTTTTAAATGTTTGGGGGAATATATTATAATAACATTGATGCAGCTAAGAACAAGTTGTTCATTTTTTTTTTCCAATTTAAAACCTATTTATATACACTTGTTTATAAAAATCATCTTTGAGAAGGAAATTACTTGCATCAGAGCTTAGCTCAGCCACATTTTTTTTTCCTTTTATTTTTTTAGAAATTGTCATTAGAACTCAGCATGGGGCTAATTTAGAGTTTAAACATACTTGTTAGAACTTGTGTTACTGGAAAGCCAAAAAGTTTAGCAGTCCAGGTTTAGGATGAGTGGTGGCTGGCTGGGTTCTTTTTCTTTTTTAGATTAATTCTGTGTGAGTTTTCATATTGATTTTCACAGGAGCAGAAAGGAGCCCTTAAATTGGTATGTTTATAATAATAGCGACTCTTCAGAGAAGCTAAAAAAACTTAGCATGGAATTGCCTCTTTTTAGTGCAGTTAATCTCAACCTGTCACCTCACTGGCAATGTTTTCTCATATTAGGTTTTATTAGGATTTGCTGCTGGCTCTGCAGAAAAACACAACATAGAGGCAGAATCTGCTGACACACAGACCTTTCATAACAAGTCACACAGCTGCTACTCCAGCTCCTCTTTGGGAAGCAATAACACCTTACATGACTAATTGATTAGCATGGAAAAGGTGTCCCTAATTTGCTGTTCTATTGGATACACAGAGTAACACAGCTCTTCACTGACACAAACTGGCCCAGCAGATGAGATCCTGTTTAAAATGCTGTTCAGCCTGAGTTGAGTATTGAAGGACATTAAATTCTGCTCCATGAGAAGGAAGGATGCGCCAGGGCATTAAACAAGTCTCTCTAAAAATAAAAAAAATAAAAAATCTTTCTAGGTGATCTGGTTCCTTCCCCTGTGTTTACAAACGTGCCGGGTAAACAATGTAAGATAAAACACAATTTTCTGTTTACTGACCTTGTACTGCCTGCAGCACCTTTGGACTGTGGAAAAAAAATCTTAGGATGAGGTGTCCCTCAGAGTCAAGCCACTGATTAATTGGATCCCATCCTCCCCCCAAACAACTCCTTGCTGGATAAAAATGAACCAAGATTGTCTTGCTCTTTTTTTTTTTTTTTTAATATGACGGGTTTGAAGAAGGCTTAGGGGAAAGGAGCTACTGTGTGCCACTGAGCCATTAGAATTTCTCTTCTCTGACAGTGGAAGACCAAGAGTTGTTCAGAGCATCCCAGGCAAAAACTCTGCAACTGCTGGAGGTTGATCATTTCTTATTTCAAAATCCTAACTGTTACTTTACTTTGGAAGAAGTTATTAGGTGGTGTAAAACCCATTTTGACATAAGGCAGGCAATTAAATCAACTTCTTGAAACTAAGAGCACCTGAACATTTGGGACAATGATTTATCTTGACATTGCCTTATGAAAGCAGTTCACAGCTGTATCACCTAAATATTTGACATCTAATTCCTTAATCTATTTCTATGTTTCCAAATGCAGCTCAAGTTAACTACAGAATGTAGAAGTCACTTCACCTAAAACAGTTTTCCAGCTGCTGGGGTGTGACAGAAGTGCAGAGCAGGCTGCAGTTTTCCACTTCGTGTGTGGAGAGAAAAAGGTTGCTCTTACAGTCAGTGCTGTGAATACAAAATATAAATATAAAATGAATGTATATATGAATAGTGTCATGTACAGGAGCGTGAGTGGTTGCAGCTATAATAATTATCCCTGTAATAAATACTACTTTCATTTCCAAAGACCACAATTTGTCCTTGCACTGTAGCTCCTCACTGAAGTCCTTTGCATTCAGTAATCAGATAATTCAGGGCAAGGATTTCTCCAAAATGAAGGGCAGCAGTTGACTGTGCACTGCTGAATCTCATTTCCATCAGAAAGATGTAATTGCAGCCTTATGTTAATTTCTGGTTAGAAAACTGGGAATTATCAATACAAACAAATTTGTACCAGAAACACTCATATTTTTCAAGTGCTTTTTGAGCTGCAAATCATGCAAAAATCATCTGATGGTTAATTACATCTATCTCACTTAGCTTTGTCTCAGAATAGATACAGGCTAGACCTAAAGAAAAGCAGATTC
The DNA here is from genome assembly GCA_013400955.1 of Drymodes brunneopygia. Classification (NCBI taxonomy): domain Eukaryota; kingdom Metazoa; phylum Chordata; class Aves; order Passeriformes; family Petroicidae; genus Drymodes; species Drymodes brunneopygia. Next base: position 353,330 of record VZTZ01002127.1, read on the forward strand.
ATACAGTTACTAAATCGTCAGAAAAAAAAAAAAAAACCAACAGAATCCTGCATCTTTTATAAGGTACAGGATCCACATCCTGCTGTTTTCAATCAAACCACTCGGAGATTTTTCTCTGCTAGGAATAGAAATACACGTTTAATAAGCATAAACCTAATGCCCCCTGTTGGTTACACACAGCTTCAACCCTCGCCTGTGCACACGGGGACTCCTCGTCTCCTACTGCTGACTCAAGCATCCCACGGAACATTTAAGGTTTTACACGGGCACAGAGATTGTGCTCCAGAATCACCTGAATTAAGTTCTCTCCTCTCTCACAGGCACGGAGCCACATTCTGGTACCTAAGATGCTTCTGTGCCCACAAAGGCTGCCCAATACCCCCAGAATGCTCTGCAATGTCCTGTCCTCAATCAGTGCACGTGGAAATTGCAGAATAATGGGATCATTGAATCATTAGGGTCGGAAAACACCTCTAAGATCACTGAACCCAACACTGCCACAAAACCACGTCCTCACCTGCCACATTTACACATCTTTTAAATCCCTCCAGGGGTGGGGACTCCACCACTGCCCTGGGCAGCCTGTGCCAGTGCTTGACACCCCTTCAGCAACAAAATTATTCCTAATATCCAATCTAAGGCTCCCCTGGCACTCCTCAAGGGCATTTCCTCTTGTCCTGTCACTTGTTACCCGGGAGAAGAGACCAACTCCCACCTGGCTACACCCTCAAGTGGTTGCAGAGAACAGCAAGGTCCCCCCCGAGTCTCCTGTTCTCCAGACTAAGCAACCAGCAGTCAGACAGCCTGGGGCTTCTGTGTTACCTGGTCAGGTGTTTAAAACCAAAATTACTTGAAGCTTTTAGCTTTTCCACAATACCTTTCAGTAGTTTCTGAGAAGACATCCAGCATCTTTGGCTGGGTATGTATTCTGTGGTCAATTTAACCTAAATTTGGGGTTGCCCTTCACTGAAAAAAGCCGGAAGAACAATTAAACAAAAATACACAAAATTAAATGAAGGGTTTTTTTTTTTACCAAAATTTCCTTGGCCAACAGCACTTTTTCTGCTGAGTGAATGTTGAGCACAGTGTTTCACCTGGCTCTGCAGAGCAGAAGGTGCTGAGAGACTCCTGCTGCCTGTGGTCTCAGGAGCAGTGAGAGCCAATACCTCCAGAGGCAGGAGTCACTCCTGTGAGGGACAGGAGGCTGCTTGTACCCCTCTCTGTACCTTTGCCTTTCAGCAAGAACCTCTGCCAGCCACAGCTGAACACTCCCTGTCCCTCCCACCTGGCAGAGGAAATGCTGGAGCAATCCTCCATAGCTAGCTGAGCACCTTGTCCCTCAGAAAAGCACCACTCAGTATGCAATCACAGAACCATTTCAGCTGGAAAAGACCTTTAAGGTCATGGAAGCAACTAATAGCTCAGCCCTATGCAGCACAGCAAAATGCAAAGATCATTGTCTTGTCCTCACCTGGAAACAGCATCAGAATTGGAGGCACACAGCAGGAATTGCCATCCTCTCACCTTTTACTGCAAATGCCACCATTAAAGTTGTTACATTTGTGAGGATTCCTGTGCCATCCTGTGATGTGACAGGCTCCAGGGTTCAGCAGGGAAAGGAAGGCCATGGCTGGGTATCTGCAATAGCAGCCTCCTCCAGGGACACACCTGGTGTCCTCCACACAGATGGAGAAACTGCTCAGAGCCTGAGGGACTGTCAGGGTTACAGAATGGTTTGGGTTGAAAGGGACCTTAAAAATCACCTGGTTCCCCTGCCATGGGCAGGGACACCTTCCACCAGACCAGGTTGTTCCAAGTCCCACCTTGGACACTGCCAGGGATGGAGCAGCACAGCTTTCTTGGGCAATCACCACCCTCATAGACCAGAAATTCTTCCTAATATCTTATCTAAGCCAGCCCTCTCTCAGTTTGTAACCATTGCCCCTTAAATCCCACTTCATTCCCTTTCCTTAGCGCCTGGAGGAGCTGCCTCTCCTTGGAGAACAGCCTCATTTCTGTCTTCAGATTAAAAGCACACCAGTGATATCAGGGTTAGGAGCATGAGGGACAAACTGAACTCTGTGGACAGACAGAACACTGAAATGCAGGGGAACACAAGGAGATATTCTGTGACTGCTGGCCAAATGAACCTCACCTCCCTCAGCCCCACCAGGCACAGCCCAAACCAGCACCTCTTGCTTAAATCACTGCAGAGCTGTTTCTTGCTGCCTGCCCCACCCCTCCACACCTGGCTGGCAGAGCTACCCCTCACCTGTGCTGGACACAGCTTTTCTCAAGCCCCTCTCCTCACTCCCTGCCAGCCTGTAAGTGGCCCCCATCCACTGCTGGGGAGCTGAAATCCCCAGAGACTCAGGATGGGAGCCCGTGAGCCCCCCAAGTGCCACCCAGCCCTTTGTGCCCTGCAGGGTAACGAGTGTCACTGCCAAAACCAGGCTGTTTTGTCCAATTTTTGTTACTTGTCCCAGGAGGAGGGTGGGTTGGGGCTAATTCAACCACCTGGGTCTCATCCCACCAAGATCAGGGAGGCAGCTGGTGCAGGTTCTGATATTGCACCCTGGGATCAGAGACTTGGGCTGTCACCCCTCGAGTCACCTCAGTTGTCCCTGGATTTGGCCAAACCTAAGTTTCACACCCAAAGTCTCTCATTTCCCCACCTCTGAACTGAGCCAGAACTGTAAGTTATAAAACATCCAGGTCCCTTAATTGCAGCAGCACCTGGAGAAAGATGGCAAGGCTGAAATTACAGTATAAAACGGGCAATGGAGAACCAAGCTGTAAGCATTTCTTTGAATCAAATCCAGCAAAGCCTGCAACAGTTTTCCAATATACAGTTGCTCCTTAAACAAAAGCAAATGTAATTTTCTCTCTGCCTTTAATTTGAAAACATCCTGCATTAGATGATTTCTTGGATATACATTAATGAAATAGAAACACTATCAGTAGTTAGGCAACAAAATTCCATTGCTGATTTTGTCATAAAATATCTTTACTGAGCCACTCTTGACCCATCATTATTTGGATGCAATTAAAATGTTATTTCAGGTCCTCTGATAGAGATTTGGGGATATTTTTACTCTTCCTGGTACTCTCCCCTCCTGTCTTTTTTTAAATAACTTCAAGAAATCTCATCAGTGATCAGAGAGAGGGGACACACTGCAAAAACTATCTGGATTTATGTGTTAAAGTGTTTGGTGCAATCCAGTCTGGCTTTATTCCATGCTGGGGAGCCTGATGCTTATCCTTACACTTTAGTTCTTTGTGACCTCCAAGGCCATGGAGATAAGAAGAGCAAAGCTTTTAAAATAATGCAGTGTCACATCTCTGAAAGATTCCTGTAAATCCACCTTTGAGGCAGAAGGGGGGGAAGGAGAATCCAGCTGAACAAAAGCTTTGAAAACACATGTGATACACTACAAATCTGTGTAGCCACTCAATGAAACTGGAGGAAAAGGAGCAAAGAAACACCTGCAAAACAGCACTGAAAATGGCATGTGGTGGAAGAAAATGATAAAGGAACTCTTGCAGCCTTTAAGGACATCAAGTGAAATGCAAAACGCTCAAAGTAGGCTTGGCTCACTCTCTGCTTGATTTGAATTTCGGGCTCTGATGTACAAAAAGCTTTGTCTCCACGCAAGGTTTTGAAGTCCTGCAGGACTGCCTGCCTGGATGCTTTTCCTTTGAAGCTGTCTAAAGCTTCCCTTGTCATCACTGTTTCACATTAAAATATATATTCTCCACTGCAGGACTTAGCAAATAGATTTTCAGCTGTTCTATGCCCTTCCTCCCCCTTGCTCCATCAGATTGTTTTCTTCAGGCTCCAAGTATATGCAGATTTAATGGGGAGATCTTTAAAAAATAATGCTTTCCTTAGAGAAAACAATAAGTTAAATGCCATTTGTTGTCTCATGCGGTCAGATTTTTGCCAACAAAACCAGAAAACATAATACAATCAGAATTATCTATGTTGTGAAGCAAAACTGCCTCTTCTAAACCATTCTTTTGTCCTGGTTACACCAATTCCTGATGCTGAAGCATTTCCATGATTTCAGCTTCCTTCCAGGTGATGCCCAGGCCCAGTCCCATGAGCTGAGCAGAAGACAGTGAATGCACATGATGGTTCAGATTCCAGGCTCTGCAGGTTCCCTGTGCCCTGCATTTCAGGCTCAGAGATGGCTCCTCTCAAGCTCCAGTGGCTCCCACACCCTCCCAGCTCTCTTGGAGCATCTTTGCCTTTCCCTCCTTTTGCAGCCTCTTCTTTCTCCCTCCACTCCATGCTGCTACTCCTCACTCTCCATTTTCCTCCTTTTCATGACCCTGATCTCTTGCCTCTTAAACTCCTCTTCTTGGACTTATCTCCTCCACCTTCCTCTTCCAATGGTGGAACAGATTCAGAATGGATAAAAACAGTGGATTCAGAGAAGAGCACTGCAACAGAGTGAACCACCAGACTTACCCAAGGATGTGATGTTTTTGAAAAGGAAAAAGAACGTTCCCCTCTTTCATGTTCCATATAATGAGTAATAGTGATCAGGATCTGAAGATGGTCTTTGCCCATCGCCAGTTTTAAGAAGGTTTCAGGAGAAGCACTGTAGATTTCAGAAATGTGGAAATGCTGTGGTGATCCATGAACTGGCATAATCAGACAGAGGAATAAGGAGCTGCATCAGTAAGGAGCACCCTCAAAAGAGATTAAAGCAATTTGATCTGCAGCATGAGCAGGTCTGTCTCCAGTTACTCTGTTGCCTTTGCCTGGGAGGCTAAAATACACCTATTAATTGGAACTTCAATAACACAAGTCTGCTTTTAATGAACAAGAGTTACTAACCCTACATTGCACAGTCTGAACAGGGACTCAGTGTAGAAAGTATTGCCTCAAATTCTTTTTATTCAAGTCTTCTATGATTTTTCTTACTTCATCTTCTAGTTTGTTGCTCAAATCCTGCAGCTCCGGGTTACCCTTATGTTCTGAATCCTGTTTCAGCCCCATAAATCACAGAATCACAGAATGATTTGGGTTGGAAGGGGCCTTAAAGACCATTTCATTCCAACCCCCTGCCACAGGCAGAGACACCTTCCACTAGACCAGGTTTTTCAGAACCCCATCCAAACTGGCCTTGAACACTTCCAGGGGTAGGGCAGCCACAGCTTCCTTGGGCAACCTGTGCCAGGGCTTCACCACTCTCACAGGGAAGAATTTCATATAAAATCTAAATGGACCACCCTTCATCTTAAAGCCATTCCCCTTGTCCATCTCCCCACCTGATCTAATCCCTCCCCATCCCCGCTGTGCCCTGCATGCAGGAGCTCTGTGTCCCACACCTCCCCAGAGCATCCATCACCCCTGGTTTCCCTGCATTGCTACAAACCCCAGTCCCTCCCCCCAGCACTCCTGTACAACCTCCAACCCCTTGCAGTATTTACATCTATCCAGGAGCTCTTGGTGGAAATCATTTGAGCAGCTCTGGTTTATATCCTTGTGAAGTTTCTTAAACTGCTGCCCAACTCTGATTAATTTGTCAAGCCCCTGGACTTTCTCTATTACTCCCCACTCCCTTGTTAACACAGCCTCCACAATGATCTTGGTTTTTCACAGCTGCTTTGCATTGTGGAGACATTCTCCCCAGGTTCACAGGGATACCTAAAGCTGGGCTTTTCAAGTAACTCAGACCCTGTGTGCAAGGGTGACTCTGGGTCCACTTCAATTTCCAATTTCCTCCAGTTTTCTTCACTAAGAGCATCTCAACTGGCAGATTTTGAGGAATTAATATGAATCTGGAGCAAACATAAATTTTGCTGGAAATTCACCAAGCTCCAAGGCACATGATGACTTCCACATTCCTGCAGGACATCTCACATTTCTTCATGTTTCCCAGGCCCTGGGGGACCAGCACATCAAATACAGCACGTGATTCTGCCTGGGCCATCAGAGGCAGAAGCTGAGTCCTGCTTCCTTCTGGGCAGATTTCTATAAAAGAACACAGAAGACCTTAATAAATAATAGAAAAATTGGTAAATTTTCTTGGAGGCTGCTGGTGAAAAATAGGCACAGCCTTATGTTACATCCTTCTGGGATTCCTCAAGCAGCTGTCCGGTTCAAATTAACTGAAGACATTTGTTAAGGCAACATGTCTTCTTAATTTGTAGTTTCCTTTTTTGAAAGGTGTTTTGATTAAATGGTTTTTCACTTATCAAACTTCAAGTCTTGAGTATAAAGTTTAGGAGGGAAAAAAAAAAAGACCCTAAGGGAATGATGTATAGGTTTATTTTTGGCAGCTGAGATATTTTCCAGGCAGGCAGGGTGCAAATACACCCCTGCAGGTGCAGCAGTGTGACCAGAGCTAATCCAAATGGCATCAGGTGAGGGCAAGAGCCTCTCAGCACAGCTAAACCAGATTATTTAGGCATCTGCAGAGAGGACTTTTCTTCTCTAACACACAGCTCAGCACTTCTTCAGCCAAATTGAACCCAAACTTTGTCCTGACAGTGGCTGTACCAAGGGGCTGAAGAAGTCACAACTGAAGGTCACAGCATCTTGGGGGTCCACTGGTTATTTCTAGTATAAAGTGCTCCAAGACTTCTACAGCCAGATGACCCCATGTAAGTGCTGCAGTGCCCTGAACCATTTATTTTAACTTTCCACTGCACTGCTGTGCAGTACCACGTGTGTACCACGTGCTTCTTTCACACTTTGCTGGTGTGAAATTCTCACTATGGATGTCAAATTGACTGGAACTGAGGAGAAGGATATGGGATTGTTTCTGATTCCCTGGCAGCAGTGAAAAATGATAATTTGGGCAATCTGATTAAATCAGGTATATGAAACTAACACATTGCTTTTCCTGCCTTTGAGAGCAGCTCTCACAAAGAATTTCATCGAAAGTCAAGCCACAAATGAGCTCATATGACCAGAACCAACCACAAATACTTTACTGCTCTGATTGTTGTTTAATGAAATTGTATTAAGCTTTTAAGGTTTTTTTTATGAAGTTTTGTCACATGTCTTTTTAATTTGTAGTGGTTACTTTCGAAAAGTGACAGTTTCCGGAGTTACCTGGGGTGTACTAACTGCAGCACCTTTCTGTTTCAATACATTCTATAATTTTGTTGCTGTTGCTGTTTCACATGCAAACTTTGCCATGTAGATTGCCATATCAACAAGCTGGTTTGTTTTCTGCTGTGATGTGCAGCCAAAGTGGCTCCAAAAATCAGGTGTGTTGCTGCTGACAAACATTTTCAAAGCAACAAAATGTTTGTGGTTTCATGACACGGAATAAAAACACGAGGACAAAAACCTGAGATCCTGTTGCATCATTGTCCTGTTTCCAGGACTGACTGAGAACAGGTGGATGGGAAGGAATACAAGCACCTGGCACAGTTCAAGGTTACTCTCCAAAATGGATATTTTGCACTCCAGGAGCTTCCTAAGCCAGAGGTGTTTCCTTTTCCTTCAATATTGTCAGGCAGCTTCTTCCTCCGTGAGTTTGTCTAGCTGCTCTTTGAACACTGAGACAAATATCTGAACCAAAAGTTCTGGTTTTTTGTTTGTTTGTAATAGGAAATCTGAGGGCAGCAGCTGCCATCACGACTGATTCTGAGAAAAAAGAAATCTCATATAAAAAAGTACAATAAACCTCACAAAGGTTTATGATTCAACAAGGCCAAGTGCAACATCCTGCACATGGGTCAGGGCAATCTGAGGGCAGGCTTACATTAAGAATAAATTCTTAATTGTGAGGGTGGAGAGACCCTGGCACAGGGTGCCCAGAGAAGCTGTGGCTGCCCCATCCCTGAGAGTGTTCCAGGCCAGGCTGGATGGGGCTCGGAGCAACCTGGGATAGTGGAAGGTGTCCCTGCCCATGGCAGGAGGATGGAACTGGATAATCTTTAAGGTCCCTTCCAACCCAAACCATTCTGTGATTCTTTATTCATGGACTTGGCTTCCAGGAAAATAAAAGCAAAATGAATAGATCTCAACAACATGCATTTTTCAAAGAGCTAATTTTTACATGTATAAATGACAAACTCCACATAAGAAGACAATTTTTTGTAGCTCCTATTGGTAATTTCCAATAAACATCCTTAAGCTTACTGGGGGGAAAAAAACCAAAACCAAAACAAACAAAAAACCAAACCAAAACAAAAACACAAACAAAAAATCCCCACCCCAACTGAAAATTCTAATTGCAGGCAGTATTTGCTTTTTTTAGTTTCAACAACAACAACAACAAAAAAGCACCTTATTTCAATCATCACCACCAAGTTCTGTTTCAGAGGACAAAAATATCCCATAGAAATGGAGTTTGTCAGAGATGTAATGTCACTTCATGGGTTTTGACCTTTATTCACTGTTTGGAAAACACATTTTTTTCCAAAATGAATTAACTTGGTGTGGTTCCCTAAAACCCAGGTAACTCACAGCTCCTGACTCCTTCCAGGACAGCCACCTTAACACTGAAATACAGTGAAAGAGCCAAGCTGAGCATCTGCCACTGCTGGGGCCTACATTGCTTGCTTCACAGATACTGCTCAGGCCAAACAAAGCTAATTTATGCCTGAAAGCTCCTCTTTCTAATTGTCTTCCCCTGCCAGAAACCAACTGACCAAGCAATCTGCATGGGGTATATTTTCTCTTGGTCTGCACTTCACCACAGCAGCCTATTTCTATGGGAACATCACTGTGTTTGATGCATGTGCTGGTGCTGCCACGAACTTTGCTCGTCATTGCTTCCAAAAGCTTCTGGTGGGAGCCAGGCACAGTTTTTCCTCTCTGAGCACTCACAGCCAGACACAGCCATGGTGTGGGGCACATCCTTCCCCACACCTGTGTTTACTTGTGTAAATGCAAGACTTCTGGAGGGATAAACAACTGGCTTTCCCCAGCTGTGTAACTCCAAGCCTTTGCACGGTTGCATCCTTTACGTCTTCTTGCAAATGTGCTGGCAAACCTTGAAGGAAAAAGATGCTTTTGGCATCCCTGAATCATGATGAAATGTGTCTCTGAGAGACATGCAGCTTTCTGGTGACTTTAAAGATCCTTGAGGTCTGGTCTTTGATCACACACTCAGTGCAGACACGAGCTTGAGGTAAGAGCTTTAATATCAGCTCCACATGAGGAAAGAGGCCACCCAGAAGGGCCACATGAGCCTTGGACCCTGGTTTGGAAGAACAGATGCCTTTTAAATTTTACATTATTGTATTGTATCACTATATTATGTTATATTTTATGTTATGTTATATAATGTTATACAGTGATACAGGAAGATTTATAGACTCCAATTTTACTCTCAGCTCCCTGAAATCTCTGTTTGTTAAAGGATGGAGCATGTACCTAACATTTCAATGAAGTTGTTTTCCTTCCTATTATAATAAGGCTGCATTCTTATTCAATGCTTTCTTTAAACTCTCCATTGTGTCAGTGGAGCTGTCATTGTTTGAAAGACACGAGGTTATTGCTTCTGCTTGTGAAGGAAGACACACTGAGGGATTAATTGCTTTCATTATGCAATAAACTGTTCTCATCTAATTGCTGCTGCCTTTGCTCCTGAGGAGGAGCAGGACCTGTGCCCCTCAGTTTTGGCAAGCAGGAATTGCCACCAGGCTCCCACGGCCTTAATATTCACTTTCTTTTTGATTTTTCATCTTTTGTTATGGTTCATCCATATCATCTCTTGGAAAACTTCTAACCACCCAGGGGGCTGTTGTTCACCCAAAAGTCCTTCTCTTGCCCTGTCTGTGGCCAGTAACCTTCCCACAGGTCCCTCTGCAGCCTTTGATCCACACCAGGAGGTGACAGAACAACATCTGGCACTTTGCAGGTTCAGGGGATAACTCTTGACCTCAGTTTCCCCAGGGCTCACAGCTGAGGAAAACCTCAGAGCCAACATCCCTGAGAGCCTTTTCTGAGTCAGGGAGGGCAGAAATAGTGACTGCCACTGGCTATGGCATGGGAAGCTGCTCCAGACTCCAGCAAAAGGGTAAACAGGATACCCAGAAATGGTGGGATTTGGGGAATTTTCAGGCAATTTGGTGCTGTTCTCCAAAATTATCTTCTTGTGTTTTTATTGTCTGTGGAATGTTTCCACCACAAATTAGGGAATAAGTTACACCCCTTGTTTAGTTAATATATGTAATCCAACTGCTCACCACTGCAACTGAAGATTTTACCTATGCAGACATAATTCTATTTCAGGATCTTTGAAAACTGCCAAGGGAAAAAGATAAGCAAGCATGTATCACAGAATATGAGGAAAAAAACCCACATATTTTATCCAAACTGCCCGTTGGCCAGGGTATTGCACCTCATCATCTTCCTGAGGTAATTTTTTTTAAGTTTCCCCACACAACCACAATGGAGCTGTCAGTGCAGTTTCACACAGATCCCCAGTAGGTGTAAGACTGTGATCTCCAATAAATCTGTGTTCATGGAGGATTTGGCCTAAGGTGTTAAAATATTTACTGCAGAGAGATTCATAGACCTATTATAATTACATTTTATCTACTGATCAAACCTCTGACTGTTCCTAGTGCCGTAATTACTAAACTTGGATTTCTTCCAGGAAGAGATAAACACCAGTAGACAGATGGGGAAGAAAAAATAAAAAAAGGATAATTTGACATTTCCCTGGAGAAACAACAGAGAAGAAAACATTTAACAATAACCAAAATTAAGAATAGATTCAGATGTTCAGTAGTCATTGTTCATGAACAAAATCATTCACAGTAGAAAGGGACACGTGTTACAGCTCCATGTGCCCAGCTGGTCCCTGGTGCCCACTCACCCACCAAGGCTCCTCTTCCCCATCAAATAACCCTTTGTACTGGACTTTTTTACACTCCTTACATGGGTTATTCAAAGGCCAGATACAACACACCACTGAGAAATTTTTCTTGTTACTCCACCTGAGGTTTTACTTTCTGATCATCACAACTTTGGCTTTAAAGGCCCTGTGACCTGCTGGCTGCAGTTGTGTGACACCACAGGAGCTCACCAGTTTCCTTGCAATAATTTGTTCTGTTTTTCAGCTGGGGATGGAAATTAAACAGAAGGTAGCACACAGGTAACTTGTATTAATCAACACAACTTCCCAGTGCTGCAGAGAGCCGTGACAAGCTTTCCTGTGAACTGAAGTCAGGAGGGCAAAAAGGCATACAGGAATTTTGCAGGGCAGAGCTCCCACTGAACCCTTCCTCCAGCACCAGGGTGTCTGGCACAAGCAAGAGCTTCAGGAAATCTGTTCCAAGTCCTTTCCTGGATGTGTATCACACACACACATGCTGCTGGCTGCTGGAGAAGGGTTTTCCATAAAGACCTCACATGCACACACTCAAAAAAACCCCACCTGAAACAAAACTTCTCCGGCCACCCTTTTCCTACCCAAAGAGAAGCCAAGAGCACAATCCAAACACACACAAGAGCTGGTTACTTTGCTGTGCTGTTGCAAGGTGCTCAGAGAAGGGAAGGACATGCCATGTGTTGGCTGCTTCAAGGTGTGGCATGGGATATTTTCCAGCTGGTGGCTTTCAGATTGCTGCCAAAGGCCTGAAGATTCATTTTTAAGGGGTCACGAGTGGTAGAAAGAGAATAAGACTAACATCAGAGCATTTAAATGCATTGCTACAGAAAATAATAGAGGAGCCTGTCCATGAAAAGTGCTGGGAAAAAAAAAAACTCTTCTTGAAAAACAATGTGGGAGTTTTTCAACCTCACCAAGCCCCTGATACCAAATCCCAGATTTGGAATGAAGAAGGGAGGAAGATGAGGGTGTGCTGCTCTGCAATCTCATCTCATCTGCTCGCCTGCCCCCACTTCCCAGGGGGATGAACTATCCAAACTCAGCTGGAAGCAAGTTTAGCCTGAGTCTTACCAAGCCCCCAAGCACCAGCCAAGAACACCTCATGCATGTGGAAAACAGGGAGTGAGAGGGAAAAACCCCACTGCAGTGTCATAGGCAGTGTCAAGAGTTCAGCTCATGGTATGAGCTGGGTGTTAGAAGAGCTGCCAAATCCCATCCAGGGCAGAGATTTCACTTCTTATGTGGTCATTCCTTCAGTGTGAAGGAATTTACCAAATCTGGACCCCATCCCTGCACAGCACCCCAACTTGCCTCTTCCTGATTTAATTCAGTTGCTCATTTTGCTATTCGTGCTGCACAGGATAAAACCATAAATCACATTTCCTGGAAAAAGTAGAGGAAAATGCATACTTTGCTCATCATACAGGACAAGACAAACATAATTTAAATACAGATGTTCTGAAGATGATGCATCCGAGGCATTTTTTCAGGAAATCAGAGTTAGCTGTAAAACCATCTGGAACTTGAAAATGAGTACAGATTTCCCAGTTACATCATTAGAGTTTCAAAAATAGCCCATTACATCAGATACAAACTAATTTACCTGCATTATTAGTCTTCATTAGTTATATTACTAATCCTCTCAGGAGACTCAGCTGTGAACAGCAATCACCATGAGCAAGGCTAAGTGCAAATAACATCAACAATTATCTTTTTACCTGTTTTTGACATTTATAGAATTTGTGCCAAACTCATCCCAAGAGCAACGCAAAAAATGACACCCTGGGTCAGTTCAGTCCCCTCCCCTCAAATCTTCAGTCAATACTCATTTATTTTCTTAGACAGCTTTCCTGTTTCCCCTAATTAAGCACATTCTGTCTCAGACACCACACATTAAACATTTTGTAACATTTAAATATATCCTAAAAATTCTTTTTGATTTTTTTTAATCAGCTCTTTCGAAGGGAGCAGAAATGAAGCAAAACCTTAATCCCAGCAAACAGCTTGCTGCCTGCCTTCAGGAGGTATCAAATGGATTTCCATCCCCTGGCAAAGGAGAAGGCTTCAGCTTTCATGTGCTTTGTAGGTTGTTGTGGAGCTGTGCATTTCTTTGTCTCCCCAAAGCCAAAGAGAAATGTCCCCTGTTTCCTCAGCAGATTGTCACTGCTATGTCCTCTGTACCTTCAGAGCCAGCTGCAGAGGGCCAGCAACCTGCCAGCCTCAATTGTGGATGGCCTGACTGCTCAAACATCACTTGACCAGTTTTTATTTAAAAAGATAACTCCATGGGATAGGGCAAGTCAGCCACTGAACCAGGAGAAAAGGAAATGTGTACCTTTTCCTCATGTCCCTTTCACTGGCTTAGGATTTAGGCCCAGATTCTCTACCATTTTGAAACGGTTACACATATTCCAGCTTTTTCAACACCCCATTTCATAAGGTATAATTTTCTCAGTCTCTTTTCTTTCTGGGTGGTTGGTGTCGATTCCTCATCTTCAAGTAACACTCCATGGCTGATTTCTGCTATTTATTTATTTAATGTTCCATATTAACAGGGACAGATGCTCTCCTGAGTTGTTTTAGAAGTGTTGCACCACTAAGTCAGTGAGGTTATTACCAAAATAGAGAAGTGTTTGCACCAAGGGCTGTTCAACACCTCCAGGGTATTCCTAAATATCCATTTATTCCAGTGCCACTGGGACAATGTTGTTGTCACTGCCCACTTTCACCTCACTTTTATTTAGGTATATTCTTAGGATGCAAGATGTTGTCTCGTCAGTCAGGGCCATTATGTCAGCCAGAAAAAAAAGAAAAAAGTGATTATGTTTGTCTTATGACATGACTTCCCAGCTGTGGTTTATTACAACCTAAAACAGATCTTGCTGCCTAACCATGGGGTCCCAGGGGTTTCTCTATTACCAGGGAATACCAGGACACAGGAGTACTGAAGCCAGCACCCCTGATCTCACTGAAAGCAAAGGATTAATTTTCCTAAGCAGCACTTGAGTCACTTCCCCAAGAACCAAGGTGAGTGCACTTTGCAGCTGATCTCAGAGTTTATTGCACACCACTGTTCTGACAGGTTCTTCTGAAGGACTTTCCTTTATACTTCCAGCGACCCTACAGTCAAATCTTCCACATTTTAAGTACTTTTTTAGGGAGTGAAGGGGTGCAGTCTGTCCTGTGAGCTTCCCATTAAATTGTCCCCAATACTCAGTGAGCTTGGCTGCAGTTCCTGTTCATTATGTCTGCAGACACTTGACTGAGAGCTCTCTGTAATGGAAATATTTGGCAACTGGGCTTTGTGACCACTTTTTTTGCTGACTTAATTTCTTCTGACCAAATACTGAAGGAATGAAGAAAAGATCTGTTTTAAATAATGAGGATATTTGACTTGGGAATGTGATGCAGCTGCTTTAGTATTAAGAAAAAAATAATCACTTTAAAATTATTTTCTCTGTCACGTGAGAAAGCACTGCAGAAAGGCACTGGGAAAAGAAAGCTACTTGCAATCAGCAAAGGTTACTGAAATTCGTGGTGTGAAAGGAAGAACACAATGGTAGAACTCAAAGAGGGACTTGATTTGGCAACATTTCTCATGAGCCAGGTGTGCCCAGGTGGCCAAGGAGGCCAGGGGCACCTGGCCTGTGCCAGCAATAGTGTGGCCAGCAGGACCAGGGCAGTGATCCCCTGTACTGGGCATTGGTGAGGCCACACCTCAAATCCTGGGTTCATTTTTGGGCTAAAATATTCCCTCACCTTCAGGAATTCAGTCATCCCTTTGCTTCCTTCAGTGTGTTGATTTGTATGGCCATGCCCAGGACTCACACTCCATAGCAAGGGGCTAAGGCTGAGCCACAATCCTACACTGTAAAGAGAGAACCCCAGGAACCACTGCAATACCATCACAATTCCTGCCTAATGTTAAATAAAAAAATATTTCATGTGCATCAAGAGTGTTAGAAACTGAAATTCACAATCACAGGATGATGGGATTTCCCCAAACCTTCATTTTCTAAGCTGTGAGGAACAGAACCTCCAAACACAGATCCAAGATAGCAATGGCACACTTGGATTTAATAATTTACTTTCCTTAATGCAAAGACAGGCAAAGGGAAAATTATAAAATTATGAATTATACAAGTGCCTTCTGAATTCTCTGTACTCTTGCCTTGTGCTATGTTCTGAACAATAAAAAGGATGCAGTTGTCAGCAACAAGAAGATAATAGTTTTCATGAGGGATGTTTGTATCTAGCACAGCTTATTAAGAAAGTTTATATAAGCATCATGTCCCAATACCTAATCCACCAAAATAGGTCAACCAAGCATTGCCAGAGAAAAAGAAACTTTTTTTAAAAATAAACTGTTTGGGAACCTAATTCAGTTTTTATTAAACGACAGGGTTCTTTCATTTTTTTTCAACACCAGGGATTAATGTGGATATGACAGAAGCTACATGTCTGACTTTGGCCTGTCAGCTCTTTTAGTTCATCAGTGCACTCTGGAAAAGGCAGGATTGGCTTTTCCATGAGGGGGAGATGGACAGCAGTGCACGAAGCCAAAATATCAAAATACCAGCAGCCAAATACCCAAAAGTTTGGATTTCTGGACTCTGGTCCTGACCAAGCCACCACTGCTGCCACTCACCCTCTGCAAAGGTGGGATGCTGCTGCTGGCTCAGCCTTTCCCTGCTGCCTTGTTATCTCTCTGAACATTCAGGCCCTTCCACTGCTGTTGTTCCTGTTTAATCCTCAGAATAGTTGCTACAATGCAATATCAATTTGCAGTTTCTTTGCATAAAATGACTTGTGTTGCACACCAGGAGAGTAAATAGAGTACCTCTCACTTTTAAAGGTGGAAAGTGAGGGCCTGGGGAACCATAAAACCATCAGTCTGGAAAGAGAATAGTGCAAATTATTAAACAATCTGTTTATAAACACCAGAAGAACTATAAAGTGATTTTAAAAAGCTAGAGTGAGTGTCAAGAACACGTTGTACCCAGCCCAAACTCATTTCCCTCTTTGACAGGAGGAGTGGAAAAGCAGGAGGTGGTAGATGCTGGATGATTTCAGCGATGAGAAAGAAGGGGAGTGTGGTTTCCAGGAGCTTGCAAAAAGGTGTCCCAACAATCTGTGCTCAGACTGAGAGCACACATCGCCACTGGGCTCCTGAAGGGCTCTGTCCTGCTCAGCTGCACTCAGCATTTCCATTCATCACGTTAATGATGCAAAGTAAAGCTCCAGAAACCTGCAGGTGGCCTCAGCTGGGAGGGTCCTACCCAGCAAGGAGGGTAGGATATGCCCACAGACAAACCAGGACAGGGGTGACCAGGATCAGGATGTGGTGGGGAAGGGGATGCCCTCCCCCTCCATGCTCATAGAGCTGTGCCAGACCAGCGATGCCTCATCAGCCACATACCCCTACAAACACACCCTTTAGGTGTTCAAGGTGCAAATTGGGGTTAGCTGTCAACCTAACCTAATTTGAAATTACTCAGTTAATCTACCTTTGACTGCCTTGACAGCTTCTCTGGCACCCTCTGAAAAGGAAACATGTACTGAAAATAAAAATATAAAACCCCCAAGATATCCAACACTGGCTGTCAGTAATATCTTATTTAAGCAAGACAATGTGTCCACAGCCCTGTCCCATGCTGTTATATATTTCAGAAGAGTTAGCAATAAATATCTGAGTGTATGTTTAGAGAAAGCGACGGCAGCTGGGAACATTGACAAGTGAGCTCCATTTCCCTGTTATTTACTGTTGAGCAGAGGTATTGATAAGAGAGCTAGAGGGAGGATGCACATTTCTCTCCATCTGCTTTATTACACCACTGTAAGGCACAGCATGAAGGTCTCTGTAGAGTCAAGTGGAGAAAATAATAACTAGGTTTTAGAGGAGAAGGGATTTAGCTTGCATTTCTTCCATCCCAAACTGATCCAACCATACCTTTCAGAAATGTAGTGTCACATGTGGAAACCTTCTGCCAGGCCTTTTTTCTCCTCCTTACCTGAGCCACAGGATAATTTGATCCCTTCCCACAGGCTTTCAGATTCTCTTCCTAGTTTAGGTATTTATTAAAGACAAAGCCAGTCTGACACCTGAGGCAATTGGTGGGAAGTCTGAGGGGAGATGTCTGTCTCCTCTCCAGGGAAGATTGTCCCAATTTGCTAGAGCTTAGAGCAGTCCAAATCTCAGTCAAAAGACTTCATTAGTGTGCAGGAGGGGAAAGCTCATCAGCAAGAAGTGAATTGGGTATCCCAGGGTAAAGCAGCACCGTGAGTGAGCAACCTCTGAGTCCCTTCCCTACCCAGTGTCCCCACAGATCTCCTGGGTCTGCATTCAGAGCTAAGGGACAAAGAGTTCAGTGCAGCCTTAAGTTCCGGGGATTTTATACAAAATTCTTCTGGGAAGTTTGTCTGTTCGGGGAACAACATCAGTGTGAGCTGGGACCCCTGCCTGGCCCTGCCTCCACGTGTGGGACAGGACAGGGACTCCCTGGAACCTGAGCTGGAGGGAAGGACACCTGAGCTGCCCTGTAAATGGTAAGCCTCTGTCAGCACTTTTGGCATAGCTGCAGTCTTTAATTACACTTTTCAACTTTGATTTTCAAAGTTTTATTCACAGCAAGAAAAATATCATTACCCTCATTTCACAGCTACAGATTAACAGAATTGCAGTGAAGTTCTGGGAAACACAGCAGGAGATCATCTAGTTCTGAGGCAGGGAGACATCCCTGGGCAACCCAGAGTCAGCAAAAAGTACCACCAGGGCTCAGCTCTGTGCTGTCTCTTGACCCACTCTAAAAAAAAAAGCACTTCTTTCCCCAAAGGACCACTCCCCACAGGATCTTTGTGATGAGCAGTCTCAGGGAAGGTGGTGGAATGTCTTGTGTTAATACTATGGCCACCTTTTTGCCTCACATACATTTTTCTCATGTTACTGATAACACCTTAGGGCATTGGAATGGGAAGAATTCAAACTTTGCTTTCACTGCTTACTCTCCTGACTCCCTTATTCAGATTTAGGCAAGTCAGCATCAGCTTTGCTTAACATCCATATTCATTTTAATTTCACGTTCTTCTCCCCTCACCCAAAGCCATGCTCTTTGCAGGAAGAATTAACCACAGCCAGGCCAAACACGCCGTTGAGCAATGAAGATGTTTCTGTGCCTGTCACGTTTCAAACTGGCTCTCTCTCACCACAAAACCCACAGAAGGAGGATTACAGAGGAAGGAAAAATCAGCGACCGCAGCTCAATCGTTGGTTCACAATCATTTCCTACCATCAGTTCAGTTTCTAAGCCCTTGCCGTATTTTAAGAGTGTATTGAGGAAAAATAGGAATCCTCCAGGGATCCTCCTCTCTGCTTTCATCTGAGCTAGATAACCTCAGCAAAGGGAGCAACCATCTCCTCCCTGTGCTGGCACGGGAAAATCGGAGAATGGATCTGCTGCTGAGCACCCTCGTTTAGGCTGCTGTTCTGTTAAAAGTCACTTGGTGACCACTAGGTGGGGAGAGAAACTTATTGTCCTTAAATGCCATGGAAAACACGCAAGCAGCACGGTGTGCTCCCGCTCCAAACCCTCCGTGTTTAACCTGACCTTTTCCCTCCCTTCCCGGCTGCAGATGAGTGCTGGGGCCATGAACTCGATATTATTAGAAGAAAAAAAAAATCCCTCTGTATGATCTGCAGATTTCATTTATGATCTGTAGCTTTTCTAGGCTCTGTCGCAATCCCTGAGATATCAGATCTTAAGTTTGTTGATGGTGCAGGAGTAAGTTTAATATTATGTACAGGAAATGTTGGGCCAAAGCAATTTCTAGGGGTGAGTTCCTTACTGATAGATTTATTTGGCTGAGGGATTTGGACTATTGTATATTTCTCTGGTTATTAAATAGAAGATACTTTAAAAAAGAGCTGGGTTTGCAGCTTGTGGGTCCTAGGAAAGAATGATCAGATTCAGAGAGTTTAAGAAAGCCGACTGAAGAGATGCAAGACATGAATTATCTCTCCAGTTATCTCAGAGATGCCAATGTTCCCTCTTTCCAAAGATTCAGTCATCTAAGTTCTCATTAGATCAGTACTTACAGGGGTGCCTGGGGTCTGTGGAGAGGTGGATCTTTGTAAAAAGTCATCAATCCTTCTCTGTTGGCAACCAGAACCCCCAAGTCAGCCCCTTTTATGAGCTGTATTACACCATGAATCTGAGGCTCTGGGCCTAAATGCTGCCTTGCAGAGCACCACGGGCCCAGGCAGTGTTAACTCCAGACAGAAATGCAGGATTCACCCTTTTCCTGTGCAAACAGACACAGCTGATGAAGATGCTCAGCCCTGCCGTGGCCAGTCCCTGCTCACACCCAGCTTCTTTAAACCTGGCCTGGGTCTGCCCTGAGAGCGTGGCTGCAGCACAAAGCCGTCCTCAGAAACCCGACCTGCTGGGATTTGCTTTAGAGACAGAACCAGAAGCTCTCCTTCTCACTTGCAGCCCGAGCTGAGAACTACAACAGCGCCCACAAACAACTGTGGTTGCTATAAAAATTGTCTCTTAGTCACCTCTCAGTAGCAAATACCTTGAAAGCATTTGGCTTCGGTAGCTGTAAGTTTCTCACTTCACGCCTGGTAGTAAACAACATGATCCTTCAAACAAGATGTGAAGGTTGCCATGGAGCTCCCAAATCTTTCTGGTCCAAGAGAAGTTAATGCTTCAACTACAGCCTTTTGATGAGGATATTCTGTGTGGTCTTTCTCCTCCACATTCCCTGATAGAGGAATCATTACCTATGACCAAATAAGAGAAGCTCTTGGCAGCTGCTGCACTCATCTACCAGGTTCAGTGTAATGTGCTTCCAAGAGGAACATCTGGCTCTGTAATTTTGTTCTTGGCAATGCAGCTGTTGTCTGCATGGCTGGCTACCCCTCTCTGCTGGCAGCTGTGAATCTGCATTGGGGTATGCTCTGGACACAGACTCTGCTTTATGGTGTCGGGATGTTCTTTATCCTCTCCTTCCCAAAACTGCCTACACCTAGGAATGATTTTGCTTTGCAAATGAGTGCAAGGTGCAGTCCCTCAGATTTCACCTCGCTGCAGATGGGAGCAGCTAGGGAAGAACAACAGCATGGAACTATTTACCTACTCAGCAGAATTAGCTGAACACCCCACCTGCAGTTAACAGGCACACATCACCACATATGCTGCCCCCACACAAGGCAAGAGAGGAGAGAGCTCCTGTCTCAATCACAGGCCACTTTATGGAAGCTTTGCTGAGACTTTAAGTGAATCTGAGACAGAAAATAATGAGTTTTTCAAGGGAATTTAAATGTCAGATTTATCTTATTTATCATTATTTATTTTTACAATAGTAAAAATTTAGGATGTACCACCATAAAATCCTCAGAGGAGCAATGCAGCATTAACAACTACAGTGCTGCTTAAACACAGAGGAAATGGTATGAACCTGAGAAGGGGAAGGTTTAGGGAAAGGTTTTTCTCCCAGAGGATTGTTGGGCACTGGAACAGGCTCCCCAGGGAAGTGGTCAGAACACCAAGCCTGACAGAGCTCAAGAAGTGTTTGCACAGTGCTCTCAGGCACAGGGTGTGATTCTTGGGGTGTCCTGTGCAGGGCCAGGAGCTGGACTCAATGATCCTAATGGGTCCCTTCCAACTCAGCATATTCTGTGATTCTCTCACTCTGCACTGACAGCTGACTGGTCAGTCACTCAACTGTCCAGTGCATTCAAATCTTTTCAGAAGCAATCCAGGTTTTACAAAAGACTCATAGGATGAACATCCCAGAGCAATGCCCAACACTAAAAGAATTAGAGATTTTCATTTATGCTGGAGGAGAAACTCATAGGCAGAAGAACCAAGGTATGGGCTAAGAAAAGGTGAAAATGCCAGTAATACTGTGGATACCTTAAAGCCACTCTCACCAGGTGGTTTGGAGAAATGAGCCTAGCAAGGGATACATAAAACAAATTGGTAAATATTCTATAATCACTGAATCATTAAGGTTGGAAAAGACCTCTGAGATCACTGAGTCCTACTGTTAACCCAGCAGCACCCTGTTCCCACTGAACCACATCCTGAGCCACCAGAGAGCACTGAATGAGGTATTTGTGTTGAGTACCACACCCCACCTTGCTGAAGGAGGTGTCTGCAAGATGGACAAAACCAGGAGAAAGGACAGAATGACTGTAAATTACTGAAGAATGATGTATCAATAAAGGGAGGGCAGAGTCCTTGATTGTAGCAACCAGATCATGACTGAAATTTGGGGTAAAGTCAAGAAACTCCATATGATTGAAGAAGTACCTTCCAACAGAGCATTTCAACTTGGTCAAGGAAAGGATGAAAGGAAATTCCTCTGTCCAGGTAGAGCATACACTGGGTGAACACTGCCATCAAATTTCTTCATGTTAAAGGACCCTGAGACAAAACACCACATGAAACCAAAAGTTTGTGTCCACTGGAAAAAAAAATACCCAAAACTTGCACATACTGTGACCATCATCACAGTTCCTGGCCCAAAAAACCAGACAATTTGAGGTGCCCAAGAATTACTGTGCAAGAGTGTGCTCCCACCAGAAATGGGCAGAGCAGGAGCAAAGGGATCACAAGAGCACTGAGAACAGGTTTTTTGTAGGAACAACAGAAAAGCTCACTTCAGAAAATGAAAAAAATTCTCCATCAGTCAACAAACGAAACAACGAAACCTTTAATTTAAATTAGTTTGGAGGTGACAAGGCAGTGTCCCCTCAGGAACAGTGACATT
Source organism: Drymodes brunneopygia (assembly GCA_013400955.1). Taxonomy (NCBI): domain Eukaryota; kingdom Metazoa; phylum Chordata; class Aves; order Passeriformes; family Petroicidae; genus Drymodes; species Drymodes brunneopygia. The sequence goes on from VZTZ01002127.1 coordinate 374,920, forward strand.
AAGGGTGTTAAAAGTCCCCTACCTGCCTGCTCCACAGAGAGAGGGAGTTTGGATAGACCACAACAACAGAGCTCAGTAGCTCAAGGTGACACTAACCCTGCTTTTAAACTGCAATGTTCTCCCTTTGGTGCTCCATGGATTTTCCATCAAACAGTTGGAGCAGCTCCCCAGGATCCAAACCACAGCTGGGCTCTGACTCTCAGAATAACCTTTTGAGCAGATAAACCCCCCATCTCATGTCAGGTACAGCTGAGTGTTTGTTACAGCTCCCTGGTGAGTTGCTATGAAAACCAGTGTCAAATTAATAAAATCCTCAGGAAAAAATGTCACAGGGTCAGACACTGCTCTGTGTTTGGGGCTGCTAATTGCAGAGAGGCAGGAGAGGCTGGGGTTTCACCTGCTGGCACTCTGCTCCCTGCTGCTCCTAAACCAGAAAATGCCTCCACGGCTGGACATGGAGGTCAGCTGTGGGGAGAGAGCAGGAGAAGCAAATAGCTTGTTAGGGTTTGAAAGCTGAAGTTCTCCCCCTGCATCTTTACAGCCAAGCTGTGTGTTTCCACAGTGGGAAACAGCAGCTGTGAGCAGCTGCCTGTTGTGAGCAGTAACCTCGTGCTTGTGGGAAATTCCTTGCCCCATCAGATCCGTCCTGCTCAGATGCAAATGTGGTTTCTACACCCTGGAAGGAAGAAAAGGTGGGATGAAATAGTGCACCTGAGATCTCTTAGCTGTATTGTCATGTCCTTTTGTACTCCAAGCCCATTTTGCCACTCTTCTGAAACACCAAAATTTGCCAGCTTGTTGGTTCCCATACTGATTTGTGTTGGCTGGGAACCAAGGGACTTGCCAGCCAAAGAAATTTAGTAACAGGAAGTGTCCAGACTTGGATTTTGCCTCTTGGGGCAGAATGGTGGGAGTTGTGTGATGTAACAAGGTCAGGCAAAAATTCAATCCCAATCAACAGGATGGTCTCAGCAGGGAGAGGCAACAAGAGGAGGATGAAAGAGCTGAACTAAGGAAAGTTCCCTGTGTCATAAGGTGTTCATGGCTGATGTCTCCACAGTCTTTGATATAGCTGGCTAGGGAGAGGGAATGCACTTTCCTAAAGGACATTTCCAGGCCAACATCTCTGCTGTAACAGAGAGAAGCAGAGGAGCCCTGACCTGAGCCCTGAGAATTGTCTGCCCTGCTTTAGTGGCACCTGGAGGACAGAGATCACAGAATCACAGAATGGCTTGGCTTGGAAGGGACCTCAAAAAACATCAAGTTCCTCCCTCCAATGGACAGGGACACCTTCCACTAGACCAGGCTGGTCAAAGCCACATCGAACCTGGGCTGGAGACTGCCAGGGATGGGGCATCCACAGCTTCTCTGGGCAGTCTGTGCCAGGGCCTCAGCACCCTCACAGTCAACAATTCCTTCCTAACCTAATCCAAATCTACCCTCTCCCAGTTTGAAGCCATTCCTCCTTGTCCTATCACACTCTGCCCATATAAACAGTCCCTCTCCAGCTCTCCTGGAGTCCTTTTTGGTACTGAAAGGTCACAATATGGTCACTTCTTTTCAGCAGGCTGAACAGCCCCAATTCTCTCAGCCTTCCCTTGTAGCAGAAGAGCTCCATCCCTCTGGTCATCTTCACAGCCTCCTCTGGACCTGCTCCAACAGGTCTAATCTTTGAGTTTTAGCACTTTACACTCAGTCCTTCCCAAGTGCTGCAGAGTGAGAGGTCCCACAGCAGGAAAATCCTATAAACAGCTACTCTGGGCCTCAGGTTGCACTCGGAACAACCTGCTTTAGGCACAGCACATGACTCGAAGGCATTTATCTCAGCAGGAGATAACCAGTGCTCATGGGTCAAGGGCACAGGCTGCTATTTCTGGCAACCCCAGAACCTCACACGTCAGCTGGACAACACCTCCCCTTCTGGTTCCCCCACTGTCACTTGCACCTTTGGCCAGCACGAGGCAGGGGCTGCTGAGTGCCCCTGTCCCTCTGCACAGTGCTGGCTGTGACAGGAGCGTGTTCCCACTGCTGCCACGGGGCCACGGTGACAGGAGGGCAATTAAATCAGGATATCATGCAAACGTGGAATGAGAATACCAACCAGGCCTTTTAGGGAAATAAAAAGCACTAGTTAAGTTTTGCCTCGTTTCCACAGGCACGCACTCACCCCAGTTCCATCAAAAGCAGGCAGGCAGGGACAGGGTTGAGTGCTGAAAGGCTGTTGCTCTGCTATTCACGGCATGACAAGTCGCAGAAAGAGCTGTCACATGAACCCACTCCCCTGTGATTTCCCAGTGGACTGTTTTCCAGTCCTCCTTACCTCAGCACAAATTTGGAAAAGGACTGTTGACAGAACCTGGTCAAGAAAGTTGGGAAATCTCACGAGGACAGATTTCTGAAGAGCTTGACAGCTCCTTTTTTTGGGAAAACTTATTAAATAAGTTTATTTGTATTATTCCGTGTATTTCTCTTTTTCCTTTTTCCACCAATAATCAAAACATAGCCCAAAATTATCTTGGTGAAATTGAAAGAGGCATTGAAATGGTAGCAATCTAAGCTGTACTTCCAAACTGTTAAAAAAAAAAAAATTAACAGTACTCAAGACACCTAAAAAAGAGGAGAAATGTATGAAAGCACCATGCCATTATTCAGATGTCATGCCACTATTCAGATTTTTAATGAATGGCTTTAACTGGGGATTATTATTTGTAATGTTTAACTAATTTGTAATGTGTAACTAATATAGGAAAACTGGTCTGAATGAGAGAGCATTTTGAAAGTGGATGAAGCTCTGAGGATGAGCTACAGGAAGGAAAATTTCAAACAGTGTGACAGTGACAGGCTGAAATGAAGCCTCTTATCCCTGCTGTTCATTTGCAAACAAACAATAGGGCTGTCACCCATGAGAGAGGGAGAGTCACAGCATCTTCCAGGGTTCCAACCCTTTCCCCCTCAGATAGGGCTGAGAGAGACCTGTAGAGAGGACAGGAAGGACTGAAATGCTCTTGGAGCCATCTGCTCTCTTTGCTGTTGTGCACCTGAACAGCACCTGCCACTTGAGTTTCCCAGCTCAGCTGATGATGGTGATGAAGGCTGGTGGGTTCAGGACTGAGTGTGGGAGCCTGGCTGTTCTCCACCATCCTCACCAGCCCCGTGGCCCAGGGGATAAGGAGGAATTGCTCTGGAAGGTGTGGCTACGATGGGGTTTCTGCAGCTCTGGGCTCTCAGGCTGCTTGGGTGCCCCGGTGGGAAAAGACAACAGTCTGTGACAAAAGGAAGGTTCCACAGCTGGGACCCCTGGCAGAAGCCAGGACAAGGTCACAGGGCTTAGATGAGTGTAGTGGGCTTTGGGAAAAGCTTTTCCAAAAAAGTGTTCTACTGGATGCTGCCTACTGAGACCAGGCTGTGTCTCCACATTGCCTGCAGGAAAACTGGGGGCTGTTCTGCTCCTGCCAGTGAAGAGCAAAATCCATCAAATGAGTCTGAAGTGCAAATTAGAGATGCTCATCAGCTGCTTGTTGTCTTCGAGCCAGTTCCTCTAATATTTTGCTTCACTGTGAAATAAATCCACTTGGTCTGGGATGTCTGTTCATCTCCACACTGTACTGATCCCCTTCTGAGAGGGGACACAGAAGCCTCTGCCCAAAATCCACCACCACAGGCAAGAAGGAGAAATTATGTGCTTTCTGCATATCAGAAAATGTAGATTTCATCCCAAAGCAACCCAAATAATCAGGTCTGATGCTTGCAGAGTGCAAATCAGAGAGACAAGAAAGGAAACTAATCTTCCTGACCACTTTCTGGACATTTGCTGTAACAACAGCAACCTGTATCTGACTATTACCAAATATCTCCTGAAAACAGTAGAAAAATTATGTTAGAGTTAAGCTCAGTCAACAATATTTCACTGGGAATGGATCCACATATTATTCGCTCTAGTTGTCATCTACATCATATTTGTTTTATCCAACAAAATTGGAAAACCTTAGGAGTCAGTTTTGCCCACTGAATCTCTGGAGGTATCACCGGTGCAAAATACACTGCCATGAAGACAAGGTGGTCTCAAGTGCTCCTAAACTAAGGAAAATAACCCGCAGGGATTCCTGCCATGGAAATGGGAGCAAGCCCAGAGAGCTCTGAGATGGTGGCTAATGCTCAGCCAGGCTCCTTTTACATAAAAGTGCCACTGTGGGAGAACAGTGAGCAGGGAAAGGGAGCCCTGACCCCTGAAAGCTTCACTGATTGCAGCCCAGTGCAGAGCACAGCAGCACACTGCAGGATTCAGCAGCCACAGATCCCCCAGGACACATTATACCTGAATTTCACAAAAGGCCACTGCCAAATAAGCAGAGCTTCCTCCTGAGAGACCTCAGTGCCCTCTCAGAGAAGGAATGAGCCAGACAGTGATGGGAAAGAGGAGGCACAGATGGGTGAAGAGTTTCCAAACCAGCCTGAGCACAGCATGGTGTGTCTGCAGGGCTGTGGGGTCAGCTGCTGCCCCACACAAACCCCACACATCAGCACAGGTGCACTCACAGCTGCATTACCTGCAGCAAAAGCACTGCTGCTGACTGTTTGCCACCTCTCCCTCCCCCTTCCATTGTATGCTCAGCTGTTTGTAGGTCCTGAGGCTTTGTCCTAAGGTCTTAGCCTTAAGCCTCGTGTGATTTTTTGGACATTTCAGCAGCCTAGGTAGGGTGCCTACATTCCTCACTCATTTCATCATCACATCCAGATGATTTAAAGCCAGAGGACGATTTGACAGTGCAAATAAAACAAATAAATGCCTACAAAAGGAGCAAAGTAACCCACTGCTGCCAGCACTTCTCCCATAATTCTCATCACTTGTGGAAAGTCAAGCTGTATGTATCCTCAGCTGGGGGAGGTCAGCCCACAGAAAACCAATACAAAGGAGGGAAAAAGGAGCAGAAGAGTTTTCTATGCATTTCCTCTTTTAAAATCCTTATTGTCAGGTTAGACCAAGCACGTTCTGGGTGACAATCAGCACTTGGTTTAGCTGTGTCATGGGTCCACACCCTTCAAACAAGGCAGGAGCTGGTCCCTGCCCTGAAGATTGGCAGTATAAATAGAAAAAAAGGGAAGCATTCCTCATTCCTATTTCATTCATGAGATAAGGGCTTTACTTGGATGATCCACTGTGCTTGTGCCAGTCTGAGCAGCAGAAATTTGGGAATGGTGCTCCCGGGCCTCATGGCAGTGCTTTGGCACAGGGCTCAGCTGAGAACAGGCTCAGCAAGGAGACACAGCATAAAAACTGGGACATCCCTTTGCTTGCCACCGTGGTCCTCCTCCTGTCTGCCTGCTCCTGGAATGTGGAGGCAGCAGCAGCCTGCTGCTTATTTTTGAGCGGAGGCAGAAAGATCACATGAAGCTAAAAAGCACATTCCCTTCCTGGAAGCAGCCTGCATCCTCCTTTCCAAGAGAGTAAAATCTCTGCATGAATGTTTTATGAATCAGACGTGTGTTCATTTCAATGATAAAGCCAGCTTGGCAATTTGGGCTGGAAAGGGGGAAGCTGCAAACCTCCAGATTCCAACTGGCATGCTTTTAGACACGAACCTCTTCCCCCCCATTGGAAACATTACATTTGGACCCATCTAACTTGGGGAAGTTTCTCTGCTTTTAAAGAAATTGCAGATTTTGTCCCAAGCATTACTCAGAGGTGAACAAAACAGATTTGTCCCTGTAGTGACTTCACTGAGCACATTCACACACGGTGCTAATTGATCACAGTTCTGGTGCCCTCAGTGATGCTTGATTTCCTGATTGCAGCCCTTTTACATTCCCAGCAGTCCACCATCTGCAGAGGCAAATGCCATTTCGAGATGCAGAAGAGGCATAGATGAGGTTTCTCTTTGCTTAACCTCCTGCTGTACTGCTCAACCTAAAATAAATGTAATTTAGGAAAAAAAATCTCTATGGAAAACATCGTAGGGAGGGAGAAAGAAATTGCCTGAAGTGATGTTTTTTGCTGCTATGCTAATCCCAAGCTGAATTCTTACCTAAGTCCACTTCTCCCCACTGTGATAGGGAGAGGCAAACAGGTTTTGTCAGATATCAGCTGAGGGAGAGGGAGAGGGAGAGGGNAGACAGCCATGCAAGAACAAAACCAGAGAACAGAGAAGACAGAGGCAACAGCCAGTGATTTTCTGGAAGGAAATGAGAGAACTCTGATGCAAACAGGGAGAATATGCACCAGGTGCAGATATTCCACTATCCAGAGGAAACTTTCACACCTCCCAGGAAAACTCATCCTCAAAGTCCAAATTCCAATACCCATGAACAGAAAGCAGTTGGAAATGCAGACTCTGGATAAGCACCACCAGCTGTGGGGGTGGGTAACACACACAGAGCACTGTCTGCAGTCAGTGATGCAGAATTTACTGTAAGGTAACAGGGAGCATTTTCTGCCCTAGCTGAAAGCTGCCCTTCCCATTCACAAACACACAAATACAACACGTGCAGCTCTCATTTTACAGCTCCCTCTCTGGGAAGCAAGAGGGTTCTCTGATGGACAGGACACAAAACTTCCTTTGCTTGACCTTCTCTCCCAGAAGCCTCTTGTTTTATTGGCTCATCTTTGCAAAGGGAAGTGCAATGGCATTAATTATATCCATGGCAGCAGCTTGCAGCAGGGAACCCCCCACTGCTGGCACAGACCACCACGGTGGAGGAGCTGGTGGCAGCTGCCTGATGAGGTGTGGTGGCTGGAGAGAGGCTTTGCTCTCTCTCAACAATCCTCCAAGCTGACTCTCAGCACCTGCCCATCAGCAAGATTCCTCTAAAAAGGCTTCACACAGAGCACTTCCACCCTCCCTGTGGTCACTGTTGAACTATCATTTTTTTTTCCTCCTGAATTTGCTGCTTCTGCTTTTCAATACATCAAATCCACTTGAGGTCTCAGGGAGCACCTAACTGGGGTTGGGAGGCTGATGAATGGGGTTGGCAGAAAGAAAGGGGAAGAGAGGCTGGAGGGAATAAGGATCAAATGCCCTCATTTAATTACCTCTCAGCATAATGTGGAGGGCCATCCACGCCACTCTAGACCATACAGAAGCCACCCCAACATCTAACACTAGAGGTGAGAGATATGGTGACTGTGCGGATGCCTTAAAGTCCCAAATAATTTTAACTGCAAAAGGCTGGCTCTTACAACAATATAGTCCAGGCAAGGTCCTGAATTTGATGGCCAGAGAGACTTGGTTTTGAACAGCACAGTGATAGTTAAGCTTAATATAGTTTTGCTATGTTCAGTCCAATACCAACACAATCCCTGCCCTAAAAAACTCAAAATCTAAACACATTAGACAAAGGATAAGAAAAATGTGAGAAGATTTGCCTGAAATCAATTTACAGTTCAATAGTAGTGCCAGAAACTTCATTTCCTCATCAACACTGGTAGGTGGAAGGAGAGTGGCTGAATGTGTCTATTTCTGGCAGCAAGACATGGGGAGAAAAGCTTCACAGCAGTGTTGTCACCTTCAAAATCCCCCACCCTGGGGAGCTTCTTAAGGGTGAGAATGTAGAGACAGATCTGCTTGGTTTAGGCCAGGAGAGGATTTAGGAGAACAAGACCTAAGGAAGAATAAGACCTCCTTAAAATCAGTCAGGTCTGGTGAGGAAAATAGCAATTGTAGAACATTGCTGTGACTGCCAAGCTTTAAACTCATAAGATTGCACAAAGTTAGACCCTGCATTTCAGGAGGCACTGGAGAAATGTAGGAGTGGCAGGTTGGCCAGGGGAAGAGAGCAGGGAGAGCACGACAGAGCATCATATCCCTTTTTTCTCCTGTAAGCCTGCACAGAAATACAGAATAGAGTTAATTGGCCAAGATATTGCTAATTGCAGAGCTAATTTAAAAATTTGCAAGTCCTTCGTGTCCCACACATCTTCTCACCTAATTTTTTTGCACCAGGCTTGAGCTTGCTAAACCCCAAGGAAGAAATCCCAGTCACCCCCTGTCTGACCTGTGCTGGTGAAGATGAAGCTGATGCATCCCCACAGCACATGGGAGTTGGAGATACCCTGAAGTCTTAGGAACAGACCTGCTGCCAGTAAATTCATTAATTATCAGAAGGTCAGAGACACTTCATCTGGAGCAGAGTTTGCCTGAGAGACTTTGCTAGAAAGTGCCTCAGGTGACATCTTCACTCCACAGTGCTCCCAGCACCTGCCCAAATCTGTTTGTGCCGTGGTGCCCTTGGCTAGAAGCTTCTAAAATCAGTGGCAAACAAACTGGGCTGGATACCTGAGAACCACACACATTTAAACAAGATTTCCAGGCATCCAGACTAGTTGGCTTCACTTTTTTCTTTTTTTGCTTCAGCCACGTCTTTGCAAACAGTGGCTCATAACCAGCCTGCTCTTATTGGGTTTGTGAGATGGTAATGACTGAAATCTTGTGAAAAAATCTGACCATTTCTAACCTGATTAGTGAAATAGCAAAGAAAAAAAAAAGGCCCTGGATCTAGACTAAATCATTAGATTTTCTGACCTTTGCTAATGATTACCAATAACCCTGTGGCTTCCAGCTGGGGCTTGAAGGCAGCTCTGTTGTTCAGAAGTGCTCTTGGGGGAGCTGAAACTTGCACAGCAGTGCAGAAGGGTCAGCTTATCCTGCAGAATTGCCACTTGCCATTTGCAGGTTAACAAATCTTCTGTAAAATGCAACAGGATTGCCTCAAACATTGCCAGACTGCCAGGTGACAGGTCTGGCCTGCTAATTCACACAGCAAAGTCAGAGCCAACTTGAGAAGTAAAAGATACAACCCCGGAGTAGCAGAGGGGTTAAAGCTCTCTCAGTCCCCTGAGTAAAGTGGTGTAAAACAACATGATCAAACTTTGCTGAAACTCAACCAACTCTTGAAATGTTTTGATCCAGCTGATGTAAATGGTGCCAAACTAAGTTAAAGTCATGAGATTAAAAAGAACATGTGTTTTTAGTCCAGACACAATTATTATTTTATAACTTTATCGTAACTCCTCTAAAGCTGCACATATCACCCTTATAGGTAAAGCAAACTTGTAGCACTGAGTTTGAGTTTTGCAGGTCAGATGTCAGCCTTCCTCACCTGCAAGATAAACTCCCCCTGTTGGTTTATTCCAGGCCATCCATTATTTAGGCTCTGGCTTCATTGGCTGCACTTCCATTATTCCCACTGAGGGATTTAGGAACTTTTATTGATGCATCTTAACTAAAACTGGCTCCCCACAAAGTGTCCCGGGCATCAGAGCTTAGAATTGGAAGACCTAAGGGATTCAGGAGGAATTTCTCCACTGAAAGGATGGTCCAGCATTGGAAAGGGCTGCCCAGGGAGGTAATGGGGTCACCATCCATGGAAGTGTTCAAGAAGTGATTGGATGTGGCACTCAGTGCTGTGATTTAGCTGATGTGATAATGGAACAAAGGTTGGACTTGATGATCTTGGACATTTTTTCCAACCTTAATGATTCTGGGATTCTCTGATTCTGTGATCCTCCAGTTCAGCCCCTTGGTGACACAAGAAAACCTTTACATTTTGGAAGATTCTTTTTTGAAATGGGGAAGAGAGAATAAAATCACTTAAATCCTCTAGTAAAAAAACCAGCAAGGAAATTTCATCATTTAACCTCTTGCAAAAAAAGTGGAGGTGGGCACAGTCCTGCTGGGACTTGCCCAGCTTTATGATCAGGGAGGAATGAGCCACAGGGATTTTTTTCTTGCAGGCCTAAATCTGGCCCAAGTAGCATTAAACCTTGCCTTAACTGGGGTATGTCTGATGTTGAAAAAAGCTTGCAGATAGATTATGCCTGCGTAAAATGGGAAGCAAGACAGCTTTTGCTTTTGTCTGACAGAGGCAGTGGGGAACTGAACCATGAATTGGTGGAATGTTTTTGCTTCCTCAGGCTCTGCAGTTACCTTGCAACAGCATGCACCTACATATTTGGCAAACTTTCCCCACAGGGTCACCAGACTGGTAAGCAAAGCACAGAGGGGATCAGGGTGCTGGTGCCTGCTCAGCTGCACAGCCACAAAACAGAGCACAGGCTTGGAGTTTGACCTCAATTATAGCCAGAAATAAGCTTAAAGAATAAATCCCTCTAACATGTGCTGCTCCTCAGGATGACCCAGCCAGGCTGCTGGTGGTGGAAATGATCAGCAGAGCAAATGCTTGGAGAAAGGGGGTTTTGATGCCCAGAGCTCACAAGTTTTCTTGGACGAAGCTCAGCCTTGGGCTGCAGTTTGTAGCTCAGAGGATGCACCCGATCTCCAAACTCTGGGAAACCCTTTAGTGATGCCCCTGGTAGCAGGTGGGATGCTGAGCCTAACACTGCCTGATAAGATCCCTGTTATCAGCAGGGATGGGGGAATGAAGGAGGTGAAGATCACAGGGCACAAATTATTGAATGACCAAGAGACCTGGTTAGAGACAGCAAACAGAGCTCCCTGGGGCTCTCCAGGTGAACAGACAAACCTTGTTCACATGTTCTATCCGTCTCCCATCCCTGGAAGTGTTCAAGGCCAGGTTGGATGGCGCTGGGAGTGAACTGATCTAGTGGAAGGTGTCCCATGGCAGGGGGATTAGCACTAGGTGATCTTTGAGGTCCCATCTATCACAGGACTCTATAATTCTGCCACCTCTTGGGGAAGGTGTTTAGAGTTGTTCCAGCACAGATAGATCATTGAAGAGCTCTGACAGGCTGAGCCTGTCCAGGGGAGGTTGCAGGTGGGTCTGCTGTGCCCCTTCACCACAAAAAACTGAAGGACACACATTTTGGGACTACAGTTTCATTATTATGGCTGTGTTTGTCTTTACTCATGCAGTTTGGAGCTAAAAGGCTTCCTTTCTAAAGCTGTGTTGGTCTTTGCACTTCCAAGTGTGCACCACCCCAAGCTTGTGTGCACATTTATCTCTCCCCAGGTGTGAGCAGGGCAGGGGCAGCGTTTGTCACCTGTGGAGTGCCACCAGGGGGGTGTTTCCCCCTCACAAAGCCTTTGAGCCTCGTGGAAGGGAAATGCAGCCAGCAGGATGTGCTGGGCTGCTGCACTGGGGTTTGTGTCAATGCCAGGCTCGTTTCTGCTGGAAATTGCAAAATCTTTTCTGTGTGAGGAGCGGGAAGTTTTGCCCTCCGTGTACAAGTAGATTGTTGTGTATTTAAATGGGGAGAAGATTTAATAGGCATGTGAAGCACCAGAACAAACCAGAGGAGGAGGAAGGAATCATGCAGCTCAAAGCTGGTTTTTCACAGACTGCAGGGGTTTTTTTATTTGTTTCTTTGTTTAATTTTTTAATTTCTCTAACTCTTAATTCCACTGTATGCTCTCTGCCTGTGTTTGCATATTTACATTAGGAGAGGGAAATCTGTCTTTTTGGGGGTAGAGGGGGAAATACAAGAGAAACTTTCTGAGTGTGTATGAACTGAAAAATCAGTTATTAATTCTTTACTGCAAACACTTCAAAGAGCTATAGAGATAGAAAGCTGACATTATCCAGCCACTATACCTCCTCTCTGCTTCTCCACTTCCCCCTTTCCCTTTCCCAAATGGGAGAAAATACCTATTTGAGATCAGAGGAGCCTGGGATCAGCAGGGTCAGGGACAGGGACAGAGCTCTCAGCTTGGCCGTGCGTGTCCGGCTCTCCCGTATTCCGAATTCTCCCAAATCCTCCTCGCCCGTCC
>VZTZ01002127.1:386691-541767 GCA_013400955.1 Drymodes brunneopygia
CCCACCCCCCCCACCTCCCTCCTTCTCCAAACTCAGGAAAAGTCAATACAATCGCACTTCATTTTTCCTTCATGTGCTCTTGGAAGTCCTGGGAGCAGCAAGAGCAGCGGCAAGGATGAACTGCAAGGAGGAAAATGACAACTGCACTGACGGGAGCAGGAGCAACACCAAGAAGATGCTGAAGTGCGTGGTGGTCGGGGATGGTGCAGTTGGGAAAACCTGTTTGCTGATGAGCTATGCCAACGATGCCTTCCCCGAGGAGTACGTGCCCACTGTGTTCGACCACTATGCAGGTAAGGAAGTGCTTTAAAAGGGATTTAACCANCAATGCCAGGCTCGTTTCTGCTGGAAATTGCAAAATCTTTTCTGTGTGAGGAGCGGGAAGTTTTGCCCTCCGTGTACAAGTAGATTGTTGTGTATTTAAATGGGGAGAAGATTTAATAGGCATGTGAAGCACCAGAACAAACCAGAGGAGGAGGAAGGAATCATGCAGCTCAAAGCTGGTTTTTCACAGACTGCAGGGGTTTTTTTATTTGTTTCTTTGTTTAATTTTTTAATTTCTCTAACTCTTAATTCCACTGTATGCTCTCTGCCTGTGTTTGCATATTTACATTAGGAGAGGGAAATCTGTCTTTTTGGGGGTAGAGGGGGAAATACAAGAGAAACTTTCTGAGTGTGTATGAACTGAAAAATCAGTTATTAATTCTTTACTGCAAACACTTCAAAGAGCTATAGAGATAGAAAGCTGACATTATCCAGCCACTATACCTCCTCTCTGCTTCTCCACTTCCCCCTTTCCCTTTCCCAAATGGGAGAAAATACCTATTTGAGATCAGAGGAGCCTGGGATCAGCAGGGTCAGGGACAGGGACAGAGCTCTCAGCTTGGCCGTGCGTGTCCGGCTCTCCCGTATTCCGAATTCTCCCAAATCCTCCTCGCCCGTCCCGGTGCCGGCAGCCCGGAGAGCAGCTGGAGCAGAGAGCTTTAAAAACTTCATTCTGCAGGGGGACCTCTAGTGTTTTCCTTTCTCCATGTCCTGGCAGAGTTCCTCCAAAGTACAAATACACACAGAGCTCCCATTGTTTGCAGCCCTTCACAAGCCCACTGATCCTAATATGGAATTCAGCAGGAAACCCATGATTTCCTGACACACAGCAAGCTGGAGAAAGAAAGGAAAAACTCCATTTAAAACCTCCAGGCTCTCCTCCATGTTAGAAATGCAATGGAAAATGGAGTGGATTTAACAGGAATCCGTGATTCCTGCGGCCAGGCTGGAGGAAGGGAGGCGCGGATCGGAGTTGGAGGCTGCTGATATTTTTGAAGTGGCGATAAAGACGGAGAACGGCCGGGCAGGATGAGGATTTCCTGACTGGGACCAACGAGAAAAGGACAGATCACTTTTTTTTTTTTTCCTAATGATATTCCTCTCCGTGTGTTTAATTTATTCACCTCGATGATCCTCTTGAGTGATCTGGTAACTGTCAGGAGCGGCTGTGACAGCCTGGAAACATTAGTATGATTTCCTGAGTTTGAGATTTGCTGCTCCCCCCCACCCCCNGGGAGGTGAAGGAAGCTGGAGGAGAGGACGGTTCAAAAGGGATGCATGGGCTGCTTCTCGCCCGGGAATGTCATTCAGGCCTGGCTGGTTGCCAGGCAGCTTAGATGGCAGCTCATAAAAATTGGGGCAATGCAGGATTTATTCAGAGAACTTATTTGTGTTTGCTCCTGATTTTCATCTTGCTTTTGGCAAATAAGAAGCACTAGGGGTGCAGTTAAATCCACTGTGTTTTGGGACAACAAATGTAATTCAGCCTCTCTCAATTTGTATTCCTGGTTAGTTTTTGAAGTTCTGAACTTTGCAGTCTGCAATCAGGAAGAATATATATGTATTATATATATATATGTATATATATGCATCAAAATATATACTATCACAATCTTGTCCCTTGTGGCAAATGATGCATAAATTGCAATATATATAGCCTATTTAAGGAATAATCTTTGAGAATATATCCTATTTAAGGAGTGATCTTTGAGAAAACCAGCATAGCCTCTTTCCAAGCTGTCAGTATGTAACTCTCCTTTCAGAGACATTTGTTACTCCATCTATAAATAGATTTTAATACTACAAACTTGAGGGTAGTGAAAAGCAAAAGTGGTGATTGATTTGAATACTTTATAGTAGGGGAATCTGTAGTATAAGAAAAAAATACAAACACAATCAAGTTCATCAATGATATTGACTGCATTGCTGTGCAGAACAGACCCACAGATTAAGTATAATATTCACAGGCCTCTTTCTGCAGCAATTACTGACTTTATCCAGCTGTGTCCAAAGTTATCACACAGATGTTCCATAGGCTAAAACTGGTGTTCAAACATCTGCTTAAATTTTACTATTCCAAATTCTGCTGTTTTTCTTCTCACAGTGCTCCTTTGGTTTACGGGGGTTTTTTATGAGATCCCTGACACCCAGATTCTAGAAGCACTGCAAAACTCATTGCTTATCTTGCAGCAGCAGTTGGAGTTTCCCTCATTCTCTCCCCACCTCCTCAAAAACTGAATTTTCATGGCGTGGCTTATCATAGATTTAGTATTCTGTAATGGGGAAAAATCCCTGTTTGCATTCTGGCTCTGTGTCAGGCTTAGCAGATGAACTGGCCAAAAAAGAAAGCTGTGTAATTGCAGAATCTGATCCATGGAAATGTGAGGACCTTTTCCTCCACAAGAGTGGGCAGCGTCACTTCTAATGCAAGCAGCTCTCTCTTTTCTCTGCCCTTCCCACCAGAGAGATTGAGGGGCCACTTTAGAAAAAAACATTTCCACAGACAAGATATGTGACAGAATATTCCCTGTTGGAAAAACGTACTTCCATGAGCCCAAATCCCTAAGGGCTGCCTCACATTGCAGCAGCACCCACGTTCCCATGATGATAACCTCAGATCTGCTCATCCCTTACAAAATGCTGATCCCAGCACCCACTGCCCTCCTCCCACTCTCCTCCATGCCCTGCAAAAACCTCTGCCTTTGGGAAAAGCCATCCAACAGCCAGTGCCAGACCATGTGGGCATCAGTCCTGGTGGTTTTGGTGTGAGCCTGGGGGCACAGACATATGGATGGGGGCCATGCACACACAAGGGCACTGGCACCAGCCAAGCAGGCTGCCACTTGGTGGGGGCACCACTCTGAGTTTCTCCTCCCTATCCCGCCACAGGTGACTTCAGGGACTGGCTTTGATTCCCTTTCCCCTGTCAGAAGTGTTAGAAATTGCCAGTGGGCTCAAAAGTTGCTGAGGGATACAAGGGCTGAGAGAAGGACGGGAAGATGAAGCAGCATAATCCTGATTTCCTTGGGGTAAAAGGAGTATGCAGGCACTGTTAAATCAAGCCTCATTTTCAGGGTTTGAAGATTTAGCCTCTAAAATATCCCCAGCTATTTTTATCTGCCTTCTTAACTACTATAGCACATAAATATAAACTAAAAGTATTTTCAATGAGAAAACTCACAAGGATAAGGGTTAGAAATAGCTCTGTATATTAACAAGCTCTTCTGAGACAATCCCTGTCCAGTGGCAGTGGTCAAAACTACCATTGATCAAAAATGGAATGTCAATTTTCTGAGGAATCTCATCATTTATTAAACCAATTTCACTACAAAACTGCACACAGAGTCAAGCAGTAGAAATTACTTCTAGAGCAGAATGCTGGAAAAAAATCCCACTCATAAAAATATTACATGGCATGAAGTATACCACAGCCTATTTAAAATAGTGTGGGTGTTGACTGAGCAAAGAACTCACTTGGAGCAACGTTAGCCCTGAGTTTACAATTCTTGGGATCTTCCATTGGATTTTCCACATCCATCTGTGTGGCAGCCCATGGTGAAGAGGAGAGGTGGCACAGCAGTACCAGGGTCACAGAGGTACCATGGGCATGGTGTCAGCACAGCACATGGGGCAGCTGCATGCATGAACAGATCCTGAAGGGTGTAGGAGGCTCTGGAAAATCACATTTGAATTTACCCCAGGGAACTGGTTTGTCTACCCCTGCCCTTGCCACTGCTGAAACCAACTGTTTCAGTCTTCCCAAACAAGCTGAAAACATCAGATTCAGTGGTTTGTTCCTGTGCTGGAAATGCTCAGAAGCAATTAATTGCTGCAGATTTTTGCAAAGCTTCACTTTCCATGGAAGGTTTTCCACCCGGGCGTTGTTACCAGCAGTGCTGTGTTAGCAAGGGCTTCCTCTTGCCTCACCAGGTCACAGCCTGGTTGTGACTCCCGGGGCATTTACCAATTTACTTCTTTCTAATGGAAAATGTAGGGGGTGGGGAGGGGAAGCATTAAAACCAGAGGATTCCAGTGGTGATCTCAGAGCAGTTTCTCACTGCCACAACTCCAGCAACTCAGGGGGAGACAGTGATGCTCTCCAGCCCAGCTTTGGGAAAAGCTCCAGCTGCACCAGGGCCGTGGCCAAGGCGTTAACTGTTCATGGCCCTGTGCACTTGTCCTGCTGCATCTCATCTCCTTAACTCCTTCCCTGGGCAGCTGCTCATGGAGCAGGGGAAGCAGGTGGACGTAGTGACAGGAGTGGTCCAGAGGAAGCAAACAGCTGAGCTCCAGCAGTATGAGATCTCTGCAGTGCTTATTCAGTGCCTTTCACATGAAAGAGCTTGAAACCACTTTATAGAAGTTGGGCCCAACCTGCCTCTAAGAAAATCAAAGGCAGTGTCACCCAGGGAAGGAGCAGATATTCCTGCAGATAACTCACACAGCATTTACAACTCGAATGCGGTGCTGCCTGGCACAAAAAGCTCTTGGTGGCTCACCACGTGTGCAGCTGCACTCTACAAAAGTCCAGAGCAGTTATTAGCTCCACACTTGTAATGTTCTGCCACAGATTTCACCCACAGTCCACAAAATCGAATTTCTTCAGGGCCTCTTGCCAGGGCTGGGATGTAATGGGTGTAGAGTAGGATCAGAGCAATGCCAGAGAGATGGGGAGGACAAATTTGTTACTTGGATGCAAAAACGGTTTCTTTCATTGGATGCGTGGAAGTTTATGAGTCTGGTTATTTCTCAAGGCATTTTGAAGAGGTTTTGCTGGGGGCCAGAGCCCTGAGTAGGTTTTCTTGCCTTGGTGAATTTGCAAGTCCTGCACTGGAAGTGTTTAGCCCCAAGGCAAATGGCTGTTTCCAGGGCAGGCTCACCAAAGTGCTATCCCAGCAACAAACAGGATACTGCTGGCAATAACTGTAACAATAGGGGCTATTTGGACAGTGAGTAGATGCTTTAGCAAGCTGGTTCCATTCCGTCTTTTGAACACCAAATGCTGGTTTTCCCTGAGCAAAGGTCTCTCAGCCAGGGTGACTTGTATTGTGCCTAGCTATATGAGGTTACAAATGTTTATTTAGGGCTGAGGTTGGACCAACAAAAAAATTCAATTCAACGACCAGCAGAGTTGGTTTAATAGCACCAAAGTTAGCTGGCTTGCTCTGTGAAATGCATAAGAAAAATGTGTGTTGTTACTTAGGAAGCCACTGAGCATCCCATTTTATATTCACGAAGCCTAAAAACATAGCAATTTTTAGCACGAAATTTATTCACCCCAAAATTTATATTCAGGCTTCCTGGAGAGGTGATGGACACCTCAAGGCTGTCAGTGTTTAACAGGCATTTGTATAATGCCCTTAATGATGTGCTGTAATTTTTGGTCAGCCCTGAAATGGTCAAGCAGTTGGACAAGATGATCACTGTAGGCCCCATCCAGTTGAAACTATTCTATTCTATTCTATTCTATTCTATTCTATTCTATTCTATTCTATTCCATTCTATTCCATTCCATTCCATTCCAAAAGTGCATTTCTTCTAAGTAAAAAAACCTCTCCATGCTTGAGGAGCAGTAATGATAGCAAGCAGCTTGTGCAGACAAGGGGAGTTGGACCCATTAGATGGACCCATGAAGTCTGAGGAGAAGAGGGTCCTGAGTCTTAAACTCTACTCTAGTTCAGGCACAGCACAGAGAGGGATGCCATACAAACAGCTTTAGGAGCCAAAGCTGCATTTTTGGTAAATGAGAGAGGTCAATCCCTCCAATGGGGAACTGCAAAGCATCTGCAGAAAGGAGATGGTGCAAATATGTCCCTCCCTCCCCCCATGTGTCAGCACAAACTGGTGAACATTTATAAATAGTGAACCCATTTGAAAAAAATTAGCACTGGCATGTGATCAGCTAATTAATAGCATGCAGAATAGCTCAGCTGTGGCTGGGGCTCTGTAAATTAAAAGCAATATAGAAGAGGAGAGGCATTACTTACTGTTGGGAGACACATTTTTTGTTCTTCAGTGATGATTCAATGTAATCTGTCTGGCTTTGCACTGAAGTGGGCTGGAGCATCACCAATCTGTCAGAGCAGTGATCCCAACCATGGCCAGACGAGCCATGCAACAAGGGAGAGTCTCCTGCTCTGTCATTTTTAGTAGCATGGAGCAGTACTGCTGCTCTTGCCCAGAGCAGGCAGCTTGTACCTGTGCAAATCCACAAATCTGTTATATTCTGCCTGTATGTCACAGCACTGACCCAAATCCCTGTTTCTTGTGTCCTCCCATGAAAGAGAGGAGTTGGAAGTGGGCTATCAGTGATCCTGGGGTTGCCCATGGCTGGTTGTTCTCCGTCCTGGGGTGGGCAGGAGCACCCAGGGGAGGCAAGCCAAGCACCAGGGGCAGGAACCACCAGCCAAGATATGGCAGGAACCCAATGGGAGCCCTAACAACCCAAATTTCTCCAGCTGCAGGCACAAGAGCACATCTGTCCACACTTTTGGTGTGCTAGCCATTTTTAATTGATTGCAAATGCAATCAATATTTCAGCCATCCCTGCTTGCCACAGTGTGTAAGTGATAACCTAACCCCACCATCACATTTTTTTTCCCTGTTGAAACTCCAACAGGAAGAGACTGCCCAAGTAGATTTGCAATTTCTGCACGGGTGCTGCCGTGGGAGTCTTCACACTGCCACATTCTTGAGACAGTTGTCTCCCATAAACAGTCTTGGTAGCACATTAGAGAAACTCTTCATACAGCATTTGAGGTCATTAAACTGAAATAGATATAAATAGCACTGGAAGAGAGCTGTGATGTTTATTTGCATGGATATTTGCAGTGTTTTGGGTTTTTTTTCCCTTTTAATGTTCATCCAATTTTGATCACACAGATTTGAACTTTATCCTTGAGACAAGAAAGCATTGACTCTTTTAAGATCTGGCTCTTTAAACTGGCAGCCACTGAACAGACATGTTCATTTTGCCTCTCGGGAGCTAAAAGAGTTCTCTGCCAATCCTCCTGGTATCACCCAGAATAGACATGGGATCTCAATAAAACCTTCAGGGTATAACACAACAGAAACCCACCAGTGCAATTCAAATGTTTTCATGGCTGGATTTTTTGAAGATGAATTTTATAGAACCACGAATTCTCAGTCTCCCCACAGAAGGTTTAATCCTGTCCTGAGTCACACAAGTCAGAGGTGATGTAGTTATCCTCAGGCTTTTCCACATCCAGGAAGCCTGAACAGTCTTTAGACCAAAAAGATGCCTTTTGCCTGAATCACCATGGTTATTCCACACTCATTGAGAGGCTCCACATACACCCCCAAGCACCTCAGGGCCTTTTCCTTCTGAAGGTGTTTTCGGCATGCAAAGACCCGAGATAACAATCACTGCTATCTCTTCCTCACACACATCCCTGTATTGTCCTGCGGCTCCACAATCCACTCCAAGCCCGTGGAGACAGAGGTGTGTGCTTTGGGTTTCTGTTTCTCAGGGCAGATGGTTTCTGCAGCAGGGGATTGGAGCACTGTGGTGACAAATTCCCCGTTGTCCCCTGTCCCTACAGCTGTGAGTGGGGTAAGCCTGCAGCACCTGAGCTGCTTCTTACCTTTGCCTCTGGCTCTGTTATGCAGCTTCTCTTAGCACTGCTGCCACTCCTGGTTTGGTTTTACTTTGACTTTAAGCTCCAGAGAGGCCCAGAAGAGCTCTGCACCAATCCCACATCTGCCAGCATCTCACTGGTGAGCCCAGGACTCAGCTGGCAGCCCAGGAGCTGCAGCAGCCCTGCTCAGAGAGCTGATTTCTCCAGCCCATGTCAGCAGACAGTGGATGTCCTTGTGCATCAAGCACAGCAGGGGACAACACTGCACCATGAATGACATTGGCAGCCTGGAAACTGGATGTAGAGGGTAAGCAAACTATAACACACATAAGATAGTGCCAGGAATTAGAGAAGTAGATGAAGCAGTCATGTTGCTTTATCCAGACTTATCCAGCCTAAATTCCACCTAAGCCCCGCTGTCTACTCTTTTGTATTAGATATGTGGTGCTTGAAGGGCCAGAGGAATCACGAAGAATACTAAACAAGGAGTTAGACCATTTGAATGTGTACTGGTGGTTTGGATGTGGAGTGATGGGATTTTTCTTAAGGTCAGCCAACAGGCCTGAGGGAATGGATTGGAAAGATGGAAAAGTCAACTGGCTTAAAAGGAAATATTTCTTTGCATGGTATGTGATTAACCCAGGGAACTTATCACTTTATAAATGTTGTTGAGGACAAAATTTTAACAAGGTTTGCAAAAAAGGGAGTTGAACCATGAGTGCTATCATAAGCTAATGAAAAAGACTCCTGCAAGAAATTAACTGGTTTGATTTAGAGTTCAGGACAAGACCTAAATTTGGTCTGATTAATGGCAATGATTTTTTATCTTAAAGCTGCTCACTATGTCAGAGATGATGACACCCAGCTGTGAGTTTGGCCCAATCTAGAACCTTGTGCCCAGAGCTTTAGAAAGGAACTTTTTGGAGTAATTCCTCTGATATATGGATGGGCAAACAGATTTTGAAATTTTGCTCATGCAGCAATGGACTGCTGCAAGGAGACATGGAGGGATTTGGAAAAATGACCCTTTTTTTCTCCACTACACCACGATAGTCAGGTCCAGTCTTTCCCTCCCCTTTGTCATCTCTGTCACCTTGCAGGAGGTGACCAAAGGAGGTGACATCAGCTGAGAAGACCAAAACTGAAACTGTGGCCTCTGACCCTTGAAGGACAATCTCTACAGCTTGAACTTAGTCACATCCACTATCTCAAAATCAATAATTGACTCAGTTCATGTGGCCAAGCCACCCACATGAGGGGACAAAGCCACTTTATGGGTGGTGCCAGACCAGGCAGCCAAGCAGATGCTTCACAGCAGAAGATGCTCCACATGTAGGACAGAAAACCAAAAATTTAGCAAATAAGTCTAAGCAACCCAAATTCCTAGACATGTAAAAACTTCATTTCTGCCAGATGTGGCAGTGTTTTCTCTAAGTCATCATTGCAATGGCTTAGTCACAAGTCAATGCAAAATGCCTTCATTGAAAGTCGCTTCTCATTTTCTGCTTTCTTGATAAACTTTGATACTTTGATGTCTGCACTAGTGATACCCATCCTGGCTACTCTGCATCACTGAGTAGATTTTGCCATGCAGGCAGTGCCTTTCCTATGTCCTAACTTTCCAGTTGTTATGGCCAGACCTAATGACATCATGGAAATGGCAAGGGATGAGGAAGAGCAAGCATATTTCCTTCAATTGTTCTGTTCAGACAAAGTCATTAAACGGTAATGACATCTCCTGTCAAATTTTTATTTGTCTTTGCAATGAAAAAAATACAAGTTATTCTATTTCTCATCTGCTTTTAAGAGTGACCATTTGCCATTCTCCAGTTATATTGTCCTGGTGCCTCAAGCTATGGGTCTTCCACTTAGGTCAGGGAATATGTTACTAAAGAATGAAAGTTTTAAAAATTGTCACCCCATGTTTTATGCCAAGAGGGAGTGAATGAAATAATTCTTAACTGGATTATTGAACTAGTGTTCATCTCCCTTTTTTTCCCAAATAATACCTGGGAAAATGAGTTTTAAAGTAATGTCTAATAATTAAAAGATTACCAAAAAAAAAGTTGATTTACCTTATTTAATAGCTAGCATCATTTGCATTCTAAGTGAGAGGTCTCTCACCTGCATAGAATTAAGGACAAAATCAAAACCCTCTTCTTTAATGGAAAGTCTTATGTGAGGCAAGATGGCTTGGAAGGGTCCTGGGGGACATAGCCACTTGCTGGGAGTTGTTGTCCCTTAGCTTGTCCTCATATCCAAACTGATGTGTTTGGGGTCCCAGGGAAGGGGAAGGCAGGAAAGACCATGAGAGCTTCTTATTTCAGCTAACAGAGTTCTCCAGGTTCAGTGTGTGTCCAGAGGAGCAGCAAAGCCAGCAGTGGGGTTGCCCCAGAGTTGCCTTTTTACCTCAGAACTGGCACAGCAATGAATCCATAAATACACCAACCACCCTCAGGGGAAGAAAAGGCTGGAAGAAAACTTTCACTGACAGGAGAAGCACTGGGGAAAAAAAAAATCTCCCAAAGGAAGGAGATGGACAGCTGTAAAAATATTCCCAAGCACAGTGGCACAGGAGGCACAGTTAGGAGGGTGATGGCATTGGAGCAAGAGGGACAAAGCAGCACAGTGCTGTGCCAGCATCCTCACTCCTGATTCAGGATTCAGTATCTCCTGGTTCAGGAGAGTGTGCAAGTGTCTCGTGGAAACAGCAGTGCCAGGGATGAGCACAGGAACCAGCACTGAGGCATCTGAAAGGGTTAAAGAGGGCTGAGCAGAGGGGCTGGACAGAAAGGTCCTGCCACAGTGCAGGAGGATGCCTGAGATGAGTCACTGAAGCTGCTTTCCAACCCCTGCAAACAGAGGCCACGTCTCTCACTAAAGACTCTGGCACTGACTCCAGCTGTAACTCTGAAGTAATGGCATTAACAGTATCTGCTCATGCTCGGATTTCTGCAGCCTTGAAGGGAAAGCACAGAACCAGCAATGAGTGGGAAAGCATACATGCTCAAACATAGCATTAATTTCTGTCCCATGGGAGATGGGACCAAAAGAGCATCTATTTGCAATAATATGCTGCTTTGCTGAGAACAGACTTAAAGGGAAATCCCATAGGGTTGGGAAATGTGTTTTAAGTTCACAAACTGTCTCATGCTCCGTTTCCAGGGCTGGCAGCCATCCAGGTGCTGTGTCCTCACAGGCCAGACCCTCCCCATCTAGGACACACTTGGTTTCTGAGCAATCCCCCCAGCTCCATTTCAGAACTGGTTTTCTCCAATAACTAATGTACAGTCAACAACCGTGTCTAATTTTGGGAGCCCAGTTGCTGGAGACCCTGTCCATGAGCAGCAGAAATGAAAAAAACTTCATTTTTTATTTAAAAGTTGAGGTGTTTCACCAGGGAATCTGAGCTCTGGCACAAACTCACACTGAAAATGCCTCCTGAGACCATCTGTTTTATGCTGTCTGTATCAAGCAATGGCTTGTGGCAGTAATGCCCAGGACTTCATGTCCATCCCAGCTGGGACAGGAGCACAGCTAGTGACAATTTGAACTGTATGATTGTGGTTCCCAAGTGGCTCCACATGGGCACACAAATTTCACTGAGGTTTCGTAGTGTATCTGCATATAAATCACAAAATAGCTCTAAAGAGCTGTTTTGAAACTGCATCTTTATTTTTGTTTAGTTGCAGCTATACTTCAACCTTTTCAGCTGTATCAAGCACACAAAGGAGATTGTGGAATTGCTTGTGCTTTCTGTCTAGTTTGAGCCCATTTTTGCTCATTGAAAACCTGCCATTAAAATTTTCAGCAAAAGCATGAACAACTTCTAGGAGGCCATTAGGATGTTATTATTTAAGCTCCTAGAAAGACCCTTTTACCCCCCAGCACAGCTCTGCTTTTTTCTGGGTAGCCAGTACTGTACCAGTGAATTGCAAAAATCCACCACAGTTCCCTTCTTCTCATTACCTACAAGTTACTGCTCAGGATATTTTAAGCCTGTTGCAGGAATACAAGGGAGCAACATCTCTCACTTTAAAAAAACATATGTGAAGTGCAGCTTTAAGAAAATTATTTTCCAGGAATATCAGCCATGAAAACAGGATCAATCTCAACATTAAAAGAGGAGTTCATACTAAAAAAATAAGAATTCAGCTAATCTGCCAGAAACCAGGCCTTATGGATGACCTCCAAATTAGCTGAGCCAGTTCATGATATCATTAATATGGAGAATTTTCCTTGCCATGCATAGAAACAGTCTCTCATGTGTTGTGCCACTTGGAGATCTGCTGAGCATTTACCTAAACCATTCGCTTTGGTTCAAGTCCAGAGGGGTGAGGTTGCTGTGGTTCTTTTATTTTAATATTTTAGAGTGTTAAGTGCATTTTCTCCCTCGAGTGTCCCTCATGGGTAACTGCTAAAATGGTGAAATAATTCATTCTTCCATTATTTGAATCACATTGCCCAATTTATTTCCTTTCCTGTAAAGAGCTCCTTGTAGCAATACCATGAGTCCCTCCTGATGCTTCCAAGGAAGGAAGAAGCAACAGGGAGTGTGAATACAAAATGAGGTCCCAAATCTGAAGTAATGTTTGACAAAGGAAATCTGTGCCAAGATAATGGGGGAACAGCAATAACTTGTGTTCTCTCCATATGGTGCTTCCAAATGGGCTTCTCTCCCCCTGCCTTCTATTTAAATGCATGAACGTGAGAGATTAGGAAAAGAAAAGTAATAATACAAGTCTTGCAATGATTTTGCAAGGAAAACAGCATTTTGAGACTGTGCTCAACAGGGTGGAAAGTCCTGGGGCCAAAGGACAGGAGGGAGTCTTGTCCCTGGCATTCACAGTGTGTCTTAGTGAGGTGCATGAGACAATTCTTACAAAGACCTCCTTTCTAGACAGCACCTTGTGTTTTCCATCCCATAAAGTCTTTCCAGGTCCTGATCCCCTTTCTGCTGCTCCCTCCAGCTTTCAGAATGAATAGCCACGTTTCCTTTTCTTGGTATTTATTTTCCACGCTGCTTTTTTTTCTCATGAGCAGGGTCTTTCCACCTGAAATGCTAAAGAAAGAGAAAGATTGTCTTCCCAAAGCTTTCCTGGGTACAGCATAGGCCAAGGAGCTGGCCAGAACCAGATATGGATCCTGCAGAGCCACCTCTGAGCCAGCTGGGTCCAAAACCAAACCACAGACATTGCACACATAGCAGCTGCCCCACAAGCCCTGGGTGATAATCATTACCAAGTGTCTCCTCTGATTCCCTCCAGGCTGGCCAGGGCCAAGGGCATGAGAGTAGATGCTCCTCCTCCTGACAGATGTCAGCTCTGCCCCATGGAAAATGTCATCTGAGATGAGTGAGACCCAGCAAGCAGCCAGACAGGGCTTTGCAGGGTGGTGGTGGGACCACCCCACGGTGACCACTATCCACTCCAGCAGCCACCTCTTTCCTGGCAAAACCTCTGCCACAGCATTCCATAAAAATATTATCTCAGCATTGCCTCCTGTGTGTAAGCTGAAGGAGGTCAAACGAGCCAAGGAGCTGCATGAGAACCAAAAAAATGCCCAAGTAAATAGGGGAGAAGAAGGGGAGAAGTGTGGGAAAGAAATGTACATCCTTAGAGGATGAAGGGGAAAGGTATATTTAAGAGCAGACAGTCCAGAAGAGGTCCATAAATCACAGAACAAGTGATTTGTAACAACTGTGTTTTGGGGGATATGACTCATAGTTTTGAACTTTTGGGGTTAGCAAAAGTTCTGGCCCGAGCATTTTCCATGAACTGTCCCACCAAGAGAAAATGCTGATTCACGAAAGCTGGAGAATTTTTTACATACTTGAAAGGACAAATTCTTGAGGTCCAGGGCCCTCTGGTTATTTCTGACAGTGCAGCAAAAAAGGCCCAAATTGAAAACATAATATGTGAAGGTTTTGTTTTCATTCCATTGTAAAACGAAAACAAATTGTAAAACCTCAGAAGTTGTCACAAAGCTGAATTATCATCCCCCTGGCCAGTTCTAGTGGGTTGCTGTTATTATCCTTTTTACAGTTCCTGTATTGCAATCATTATTATCCCAGGGCAGGCTTCCTCTAAATGAAATATTTGTGCAGCAAAGACAAACATTTCCAAGGAAAGTGCTTCAAATAGCACAAGTTCAGGTGTGGTTTTGGGCTCTCTCAATATACAGAGCTGCAGTGGCTGCAGGGAGAGGTTGGCAATCCTCACAAGCCTTGGCAAACCTGATGGCAGAACCAGGCAAGTGCTCAGGAGAAGGGAAAACAATCTTTGAGCTGAGTGTTGCTCATTGTGTCTTCAGAAGCTGCTGCAAAGGGGTTCTTTCCTCTTCTCTTTTGATGACTTCTGTCATCATATAAATGTCCAATAAACCCACATTTCTGATTTATAAGACCATATATGTTGGATTCCTGGAAGAAGGAAGTTGCCCCAAACACTCTCAAAGGTTTTCAAGGGACATCTTCCCTGTGCCAGGCACAATCTTGCTCCAGTGAGTGGTCCCTGAAGTTGGTGACACTGGAACAAGGGCTTCAGCTGTGATGTCCAGTGGACATGGAGGGAGGTGTCTGTGGCCACATTCTGTGAATGCTGCTTGTAAATTATGGAGGAAACAAAAAGTAAAGGACCTGATTGGGAGCTCACGCTGCCTTCACTTAGGAAGAGCACCATTATAGTCAGGGGAATTGGGTTCTGTGCAATCAGATTGAACTTGAAATTCAACCTATATTCCCATTTCTGTCACGTCAGCTCCAGGTTCCCTCCCATATATCTGCATTTCTGTTGTCTGTCACGTTAACAAACCAAGGCACTGCTGTTTGAGAGGAGGGATTCATTCCATTAGCCTGGAGCTAAAAACAGTCAGTCCTTCCCAGGAGCTTCTCCAGGGAGGGCTCAAAATCTTGTCACGAGTATGAATTACATCTGACCTAAGGAAGTTCATTTGGGGTGTCTGAAGACCACTGAATTTCAGATTTCCTATATGGGCAACCCTTCTGAATGTGTTCCTGCTGTGAGCTGTCAGGCAAGAAATAAAACAGAGCCAACAGAAGTAGTGAGAAGTCACTAGTGATGGTGCCTAATGGCTTCTTTAGAAGGAAGGTTTCTTCCTTAGAAGAGCTGGAAGCACAACCTGAAAGAGCCTGGTTTCCTTTCCCAGTCAGCCTGGTGGGTGTGGGTGCCTAAAATTAGATGTGGCCTCTATTAGTTGTAAATATTTATGCCTGTTGCCATAATAAATGGCTTTTAGTCTGGAGATCTTCAATACGAAAAAATTGTGGTAAATACATTTTCAGATTGAAAAAGGAAGAAGTAATAGAGTTTCAGGCAATCCTTCTCAAGGCTGGCTGTGCTCACACAAGACTATTGGGTTCATCTGGTTTTGGAAGGCTCACAGAGCTGGGGCCAAGAAAATCTAAGTCAGAAAAACCCTAAAGTGAAGGAATGCATGACAGATGATAAAAAGCCAGTAAATAGATGAATAAAACAAGAAAAAGAAGCAGGTATTTTAGTTAATGCATTTCTGTGCAAAATTCCAAGCTCCCAAGGAATCAGAATAAAGACATTTATAATACACAGTAGATAATTTCTTAGGAAGGAAGCATCAATTTTCCCCTTATATATTTGCAGAACATGCAGGGAAATGTTCATATATTAATAATTCTATGCTTTATTTTTGTCCAAGAATTAAATTACAAAGAAGCCATATGTTCAGGGATTTTTTTTCCTGAATCTCTTTCTTTGTTGCATTAATTTGTATAAACAATTAGAAAAGTACCTACAGTTTCCATTTCAGGGAATTTTCCCCAAAATAATTTCACAGATTAGAACAACAATTAGTTCTAATGTCCCTCTCCATGTCACAGATACAATGAGCTTTATTTCTCTCCATGTTTTGTAATGTGGAGAGGAAAAAGAGGTTGATCAGCAGGGGAACACAGATGCCATTTTCCAGTCCTGGGAAACCTCCCATGTACCTGCTCAGAGAAAAGCAGCCCCACCAAAATCCTGGTAAGGGCCAGAGTTCACCAGCAACAATAGGAGAGAACAGTAACAGGAACCAGAAAGTCAGGGCAGATCAGGCAAAATAAACACCAACTTCAAAAAATGTGCAGAGCCCAGAAGGAAACTGGACTTTGGCATTCACACTGTACAATGGAGTTGTTCCCAGGGCAGAAAAATATGTAGTTGGCTGGAAAAAGTTTTCTCTCTTGCCTGGGCACCTCAGGCCATGGCCAGATGTGAGAGGATGAAAAATATATTTACCTCTTATGGAAAATCAGGTCTGGGTTTTTGGAGCCACCTTGTAGAGCTGGAGATCCCACTCAAATTCAGCTTGGAAACAGACATTTGGTGTTCCTTGGGAAATCCTACCCCCTTGTTTTGTTTCCCAAGAGGTTCAAATTCCCTCATTCAGTTTCCTGAGCTGCTGAAGGTTTCCAGCTCCTCCATGGCCAAGAATCCTGCCACAGACATGAGGGTCCTCCCTGCAGGCCAGCAGCAAGCCCTGCATTAGGTTATAGAGTGGCTCATTGGGGTGGCCATTAAACCCTTGGCTATGGAAATAAAGTGCTCAGCAGGAGCCTCAGGATCAGACTCTTGGTAGCTGCAGCAGAGGATGTTTGACATCACAATTTCTGCAGTCACCCACTTGGGGGGAAGGCCACAGATTCCCTTAGCTCAGCAAAAGTACAGAGTAACTGGGAGATGATCACTGACACAGGGAGTGCAATGGATACACTCCAGATGTCTCCTCAACATCTGCTGGGATTTAAATTCACCCATTGGCAGATGGGAAACCTCAGTTCTGAAAAAAAAAAAAATCTATGGGCTGAGTTTACAGCAAGGTAGCCAAGACTAGAACTTCTAGTGGTTTGTTTGACATCTAACTATTTCTAGAAATACCTCCCTCTGCCCTCTTGGACACCAGGGTGTGTATTTCCCAGACTTGCAGCTGTCTTAAAAGAAAGCAGATCTTCTCCCAGGAAGAAGTGAGACTGTGGAGATCAATGTGTCTGAAGGAATAGGGGTGGGAAAAACACCAGAGAAAAATGTTCAAGAGGGAAAGCATGTTTGCTAGAAAAAACCTCTGCAGTTTGCCATCATCCACATAGCCTTGGGTGAAGAAAGAGCACTTTTGAAGTGAGCAAAGACAAACATGGCAGCACAGGCTAAAAGATGTGGTCCTGAGTTCAAAAGGATACGGCCCTTGTTTCACCTCGTAATTGCAAAGTGAACAGAAGGTTATGAGGATGAAATTATTCACAGGATTGAGTTAATTTGTCCCTGGCGCGTTCCTGTGATTACAAGAAGATAGAATATTTCCATAACTCACCCCCAGCTGCCTTTAGGCCTGGTTTTCTGGACACCAATCCATCACTGAGCAGGTAGATCTAACCTGAGAAGTGTCTGACCTCCTCCATCTGTTTGTTAAATATCAGGGAGTCCACTCAGACACCCCAGGCTGAACACAGCACCAACAGTTTAGCTTTTTAACTGAAGGGGATGGGTTTGAAGAGATATATATCCTGACATTTTTGTCTTCCTTATTTGTCCAGAGGGTCTCAGCAGTGGTAAATCCATCTTTTATTCAAGAATCTGCTCCCAACTCAAAGTCCAAAGGTCCTGTGTGCACAGAGGAATTTTGCTGTTCTGAGAAGGCAGAGATTTTTGAGAAACCCCTTTGTTTTGAAATCCTCTTAAAACCAAACCAAACCAAACCAGTTTCTTAGTGGTCCTCAGTGGTGTGGTATAAACAAGATTTAATTCTCATATCTTTGCCATTTGCTCACTGCTTTCCCCACTGAAATGGCACCAGCTGGTCATTATTATTTCACACTCTGGAGGGTTCAAATGTTCATGAGCTCTCCGATTCTGGGAGCTCTCATTACCAAGAGCAAGAAAGGTTTCTGGGCTGTTTGGTCAAAAAACACACTTCATATATGAGCACAGCCTAATAATGCACACACTGCCTAATGTTAAACAACTCACTGCACACTATTGAATGCTTAAAAACAAAATGAACCACTGTTATTTTAGATGATCTTGATCATTAAAGCCTTGCAGGCAGCAGGCATCACAGCAGTTAATAGTAACAGTATTTAACTTCAAGGAGTAGGATATATTAAGCAAACATTAAGTCCAACCCATAAGCAGTCTCTAGTATAAGCACAGCAACACATAAAAGCAGGTTTGTGTCAATACTCACATTTTATTTGGAGGGAAGCACTGGCTTGGGAGGGTCACACAGCTGCAGGGCAGGAATCATGGCCAAATCATCTGTGTCATGGCCCAAAGCCTTGCCCACAGCCCGCCCCGTCTGCCCCTGCTGTCTCCACAAAACTTACTCCTGCCTTTATTTTTCCCCTGGAAGAGCTCGAGGTTTAATCCCTGTTTGCTTTGCCAAGACAGTTCCCTGTCAGCCATCACATCGTGATTTCTCCTCTGTTTTGGTGTCTGTTCCACACAGAGTGGAGTCACTCTGCTGAAGGCAATATTCCCGTTGGCGTGGCCAGGATGGGGATTTCACCCTGTGCCCCAAAGCCTTTCCAGCTGGGCAGCCAGGCTTTCCCTCTACTGCCCTTCACATTGTTTGTCCCAGCGTTGCTGAGTCCATGCCTACATGAGTGATATGGAGATCACTGAAATCTGTCCTGAGTGCAACAGCAGAAATACAGAGTGAGAGACTACGGACCACAGCAAGTTCTGGTGCTTTCTGCCACTAAAACTTCCCTCCACGTCTTCATTCAGCCCCTGTGCAGGTGTAATTACACCTTTGCCTCCATGCATGGCAAGGAAAGTCCTTCCCATAAGCATGTTTACACTCATCTGGGATTAAACACTCATTTAAGATAAGCACACACTTGCGTGTTGTGCTGAAAAAAACCCCAGAATGAGGAAAGTCGGAATTACGCAATATGGAAAGAATACTCTCCATTTATTAAGCGTGTCCTGACAGTACATAAAAAACATTCTGGAGCTTTCTTCTGGGCCAAATATTTCTCCCACTTCATACCATAGGTATGCTCCAATTGTGCTGGGAGCAGAATGGCAATATTATGACTCACTTCATATTGTAGGCTGGAAGCATCATATTTTGTTCCAGAAAGAAATAGATCGTAGGCATAAGATTTAAAAGGCATCTTTTTGTAAACTCTACTCCAGTGTGTTCTGGAGCATGTTTTGATCAGTTGCACCATCCAGTCCCTCTCCAACTGCAGCCCTGGCTGTGCTTATTTTTAAATTTACAGCTGTGCTGGGAATATAGCATGTCCAAATTACCTTAGAGTGGCGAGTGCGGGAGTTAAATGAATTTTTCTGTTTCTTTCCAGAGCAAGTCTCACGGCAGTAATTGCTGCCACACACTTCTGCCATCAATTCAGTGCTGTGGCTGTGCTGAAGCACTCAGGCACAGATGAAATGATGCTGTTCTTGTGTCTCATAAGGGCCTACTAAAGTGATGCAAATCTTTTTGTCTGCCAGCCTATGGGGAGTGGGAATGATCATCCTCCTTCAGTTTTGCATGAACTACACAGGGTTGGCCCACCAAGACTACCACAGGCTGAAGGTTTAGCTTTAAGATTTCTTTGGCAGGGTGGAAGTGAAAAATAATTTAATTCCTGGTATTTAGCAGATGATGCAAAGCCTCTAGGCTGTCTAATAGCAGTTTCATTTGTAACAATCCAGCATTGTCCCCTCTGCGTAGGCTCTGACACCAGCCAGCATCACTGGCCCCAGCACAGCCAAACTGGAAACTTTAGGGGAGCACATGCAGTTCCTAAAAAACATCCACAGGGTTAAAAACAAACCTTGGGAAACAGTCCCCTGACCCACAGCCTCTCTCACTAGGACTGAAGCATTTTTAAATACAGCTGCCTGTCCCAAAACTGAAGGCACTGCTGCTGGTGTTTACTCTGGAGGTGCCTGAAGCACCAGCCACGTTTTTCACTTCTGACAGGCAAAGCCCATGTGGCAGAGCTTTGGCAGCCACTTCAGCCAGCCCCGCTTTCCAGGGCTTGCCTCTGAAAAAAACAGCATCAGTATCCTTGTATGGAGCCCACAGAAATCATGGGAAATGCTGGAGGTTCCTGTATATCCAGGCCCAGCAGGATATAGGTTCCTGTATATCCCTGAAAAGCAGTGATTCCTTGCTGTAATTCTGATTTTATACGAGTGGTTTGTGTTTAACCAGCCAAGCCCCTGACCGCCCTTCGCACACCTCAGTGACTGCTCCACATCCAAGAAATCAGGGCAGATAGAGCAGTGCTGTAAATCTCCAGCTGCCTGGCCTTGGGTTCCAGCCAGAAATCCTTCCTTCCCTCCCTTCCATGGCCCACTCAGCCCCTGGTAAGCCCTGAGCTTTCCTGGGATCAGCTGCACCTGACGCCTTCGGTTCACGGCCACATTCCTCCAGGGAGCTTTGAATCCCTCAAAGGGTCTGCTCCAAGCAGAGATTTTTTTTTTCCCCTCTTAGGAAGCCAATAATACAGAATACCAGAGACTCCCTTCAGGGGATATACGTGCAGACAAAGCCTTAAAACTGTTGTTTGTGTGAAAATAGTTGGACGGCAGACAGAGGCATTTTGCTTTTGGTGGCAGCATCCTCCACAGACAGCCTTCCCCATCAACACAGCAATAGCTCTGGGAAAGCTCCACACTCCCGTGGGTGCAAAGCAGAGCTGTGCATCCACCAGCACCTGTGGGAGCATGGGGAAGGACACTGCAGGGTTAAAAACTCTCGCTGTCAGGGTGCAAAAACACATCCTGCAAGACCAGGTTGGGATTGTTTCTCTCTATATCAAGTCCATCTTCCAAAGAATGCTTGAAATGGAAAGTATCTCTAAAGGTCACAAAAATAATAGGAGGTTTTAAAAATAAGGTGTGTAAAGGAAAAAAAAAATTCCAGCATTGCAGACATGAAAGCCAGGGACTGTGTGGAAAAATAATACAGAGCAGTAAGGTAAAAATCCAGAGGGAGCAGGGAGGAAGAGAGAATAGGAAGCTCAGGGCAGAAGGATCCTCTTTTTTTAATGGAGTTCATACCTACAGAATAGCCTAAATGACCTTCAACTGCCCAGAATTTACAATGAAAGGTTTCTACTAAAATTCAGCTGCCCAGTGAAATTCCTGTGGCACAGTCAATGCAGATACACAGTTCAGGAGAAGAGTGGGCAGGGAGTGAATGCTCGTTCACATGGCTCAGCATCACATCTTCACCTTCAAAAGCCACACTGTCTGTTCTTGTCCTGTTTATCTGGTCAAATAAGAATCTACAGTAATATCCAAAAAAAGCCATTGCACCCTCAACATACTGTGATGGTTGCAGACTGTACAGGCAAAGTAAAACAACTTTCACAGCATCCCTCCATCCTGAATCCAGTGGAAGTCCCAAGGAGAAGGGCATGTCTGTGGTGTCCCATTTGCTGTTGATATAGCCTCTGGTTTTAAGTTTTAAACTTTCTGTGTAATAATGAGATTTCCATTTCTTTTCTGACGTGGTTGAGGCCTGCAGGTTATTGAGTTTAAAAGCCAAAACATACAGACACAGAATTTTGCTTCAGGGTTGAAAAAACATATAACCTATTGGAAGGGTGGGATCAAGTTAGCCTTTGTTCTCCCAAATTTCACATAAACAAGCATGCTCGTGTATCATGTACAGGGCAAGCAAAATCAAGAGTGCCTGTTTGAACAGGAGTATTACTAGCCCATGGTGGGTGGCAGGAACATCAGTGCAAGTTATGAGGTTTGAAATGTAGGACTTTGCTCCATAAAATGCCCACATGGATCAGATGAGAGATTGCCACTGGTTGCATGAAATGCTGTGGCCTAGGTCAGATCCTGGCAGCCTGAGCCACCTGGGACAGCATTTGCAGGCATTATGTGCATCAGGATTTGGTCAGAGATATTTTGGTCCCCAGCAGTATTATTTGCCAGTGAATTGTTCTCGAGAAATTTGCATCGACAACATGTAGAGATTGATGCAAAATAAAACCACGACAATAGAAAACAAGTCATTTCCAAATCCTGCAGTGGATAATACTTTATGATGCATGAAATAGCTGTAATGCAGAAATAAAACAGAAAAGACAGAGCACAGATTAATGTTTTGAGGTTATTTTAATTGTGGTAATTATCCTTATGACTACAATATAGCCATATAATTTTACATTGAAACACACATTCTGCCTTTGTAAGACTTCTGGTGTCATTTCTCAACCATTCAAAGCAGTCATTGAATGATGCTGGGAAACAGTCCACATTGTCTGATGTATTGCCTGCCTCCTCCCCCTCTGCTTTTGTGTTTTCTTCCTCTCTCCTTCTCCTCCCAATCAATTTCAGACCTACAAAATATCACTGCCTGTCTCAAACTGTGCAATTCCAGGTGCAATTCCACCAAAGTCAAACCTGGGGGAGGTAGATTTCTTCAGAGAGGGAGTCTCCTGGTCAGAGAAGCCAGCTCACATCAAGTGATGCCAAGAGAGTGCTTTAAATCTGCAAAGTCCATCTGAAAGTCTTTCTAAATGTAAAAGTGAGTGCATGTGTGTGTGTAAACACGTGCCTACAAACACCCATTAATTTTCGAATGCCAATTATTGGTGTAAATGAGTCCCCTGAGGACATTCACAGAGTACAAGGATAACCAGACCCATAGCAGAGTCTATGGCAGATTCTGTTTTGCTATATTTAGCAGATCTTCATGAGATGTTATATGTGTGCAAAATATTAGACACGGTATTACCTGCCAGCACCTCTGGGAGGTATCTGCCATCTGCTTTTTTCCTGCTATCTGCCATTTCCTATTTCCAGTGTCTTGCCTTGGACTGGCAGGTAAATATGCAGGAGGTTTCCTGGGACATTTTTTCTACCCCATCCCTTCTCGTGGACATGCCTGTAGTTATCTTCAAGCCTCACATAATTCTCTTTGGAGAACTGTGTTGCGTGAGCTGAGAGCTTTCTGTTAAAGGTTACTCATCAAAGGAACAAAGACAAGAAGCAATAATTAAATCTAAAGAGACAGGGAAGAGAGAGAGAGAGAGGAGGACAAGAAAACGACAACAACTTTCCCCCCTTTATGTAAAATTATGTGCAAACGTTCTCTGCTGCAAAAAAACAGTTTATATCTAAATATATGCAGGCAGATGGGTATGGTAACTTAGTGCTGCTTGAGTCACAGGATCATTGGAAAAAATATTATTGTTAAAGCAGGCCCTTCCCAAGCTATTCAAGGACTGGTTTCTGATTTTGGTAGTTGTTTTAAATTATGTTATGTTTTGCTCAATAATAGAGAATTAAAAGCAAAGTTTAGTTTCCAGACCAATTCTGACCTCTTAGCCAAAATAATGGAAAATTTTCAAAAAACACCAGGAGAGGACAGAAAAGCTCATCACAATGCTTTTGCTGTCATTGCTCTGTTTTCCCAGGGACAGCTGATGGAGGGCTGTTCCACTGGAGGTGGAATTTCAATTAAGGACTTAACATTTTAGCAAGCAGAGACTGTAAGAACAAACTTGTGGAAGCAGAACAGCCATATTAACCATATTTATGGATTTGCATTCAAATTTGTGCCTGGAAAGGACAATGCAGGCTCTTTCATGTCCCATGGAAAGCTGGGTACAACAGAGCCATTCTCCTGAGTATGTTGCATACAGTGGAGGCATTGGCTGCTTTTCATGTTGTGCAGAGTTCAGCCTCACTGCTCTCAGCAGATGGGGTCCCCATGGTGCTGCAGATGCAGCACACACACAACTGTGTGCAGCAAATGATCCAGAGCCACCTCTCTTCTGAAGTGAAAATGAGTCTTCAGTTTCAGCAGAGCTTGGTACTTCTGAAAGCTTCTTCCTGAAGCTTCAGGATTCAGGTTTTATTCTTCCTTTCCCCTGCTTTCTTTGTCCAAATATGTGTATATATCTGAACAACATCTCTTGTGCCTGGGCTGAAGATGGCAGGGTATCCCAGCCAAGAAGATCAGCAGCAATCATCCTTATTCATCATTGCATGCAGCCTTGAGCTTGCCTTCAGAGCCAGGGCAAGCTCTCCTGGGTGATCTGAGAGTCCAAAGCAGTGCCCTAAACTTCAGCTGTCATTTGGATCACACCAGCCATGTGCTCCTTGAGAGCTGATTTCCAAAGAGCCACAGAAGGGGCATCACATCGGGTGTGAAGTTCCTGTGATTTATTAATGGGGCAGAACTCCAAATGAGCATTTTCTTCTGGTTTGGCTGGTCTTGAACCATCTCAGAACTATCTTAAAACCACCAACTTAAGCCATCTGCAAGGCTCATGATTTTTTTCTTCGTATTCAAATTCACAGCTCTTAAACCTTCTATGCCAATGACCATCACTATACTAAAGAAGCATCTCTGAGACCAGAGCATAACAGAGTACAAGTATCCACTTTGCATAGTGATTTCACTCTTAAGGATGGCAGTTAACCTTCATTCCTAGGCTATTATTGCCCTTCTAGTTGCATATGTTGTGAATTACAGCCAGTGTCAAGGTCAGATTAGGAAGAGAGTCTTCAAAGCCAATTCCTACTTTCAATATTATCAACACAATTTTTCCATTGACTCACTGGGATTCAACCCAAGAGAGACATCAGAAATGCTGAAACACCAAAGAACAGAAAACCTGACCCAAGGGATAGGGTGGGGGCCTTGGGCATCTACAGAAAAGTCACTACAACAGCAGAAGAGCAGGCTGAAGAACACCAAGTTTGGTAGCACAGTCGATGGAGCTTCTCTACGTTTTTAAGCTTACACAGCAATAGAAAAAAAGACAACTTACTCAGCCTCTGAGTGTTTTTACCAGATTGTCCCACTATTTGCTGTCATGTATGATTTTCAAGTCTCATGGTGAGGTCTGACCTCGGGAAGCCTGGAAGGGAAGGCATCTTTTAGGAGCAGACGTCTCTTGAGAGCGCAGCTCTCCAGACAAATCTGAGACTGTGTCACTGACAGACAAGCAAACAGCTGCCTCAGCAGGACAAAATTCTGGGGCAGTTTCTAGCAGCAGAAAGAAGTGGTGTGTTCTCACTTAAAATTCACTGTGACAAATCTTGCAGGAGCTGTGTTCTCTCAGTTCTCATTTCTGCCATGAAAAAAACTTGGGAGCACACACAAAATTCAGGTCCTAGTATCTGTTACTAAGTGCTCAGCGGTGATTTTAATGCCTGCTGGTTTGTCATCAAAAAGATTTGAGTTAAAAATCAAGATTCACTTAAAACATAATTTTGTTTTCAGACAATTTAATGATTTTGCATACTCCAGGAATCACTGCATATGCATCATGCCCATGCAAACCTCATGGTTCTCTGTGTGTTTCCATGCAAGGCTAATCTAATCCTTTACCTGGATGATGTCCAACTGGTTGAAGATGAGGGCAAAATTCAGGCCCTCATGACTGGTAACAAGGTTGAACTTAACAGTATAGAAATATTTGGAGGAGGGAAATGGAAAATTAGACAATATTTCTTAAATAGTAAAGCAAATTTAGGGTTTCCAAAGTGCCTGTACTTCCCTTCTGATATACAGTTCACTGTGAGATTTTGTGACTTTGCGCTCTTCTGTCATTCATCCACCTCTCAAAACTCCTTGCTAAAACCCTGTCCAGCAAAAAGGTCAAGGCAAATAGCTAACTTAAAGACATGTGTCCTCTCCCAGCAGTCAGAGAGGCTCTGCAGGAGCACACACATCTTCCCACACACACCCAACCGCCAGATCACGGCCAAAGTGTTTATCAGTGGAAACTCACCAGAAATTTTTTTTTAGATCTGTTTGCATACATGTCAACACTGGCTTCTAAGCTTTTCCTCAGTTTGACAGCAAGTGACATTTAAAGGGACAAAAGATCTTTTCACACACAGAGAAACAGAGGCAGTCACGCAACTCTCAAGTCTGTAGCGTAACTGCGCAAGTCCAGAGACGCAAGAACCGTATCCACTCGGATGAATGCTATTATCTCCTCAGCCTTCTGCAAGGAAAGCACGTGCCTGTCAGATGCATTTCCCTGTCTTTTAACTCTACTGTCAGCACAACTGTCATTTGTTTGCAAGTCCACACGTGAAGTAATCTTCCTAAGAATAGTTTTAAAGTTTACACGCACGGAAGCAGTTTGACCGTGAGGTGAATGTGGACAACAATCGACCTGTGATACAGGAGGAGGAAAAAGTCATCCATTTTTCATCCAAGTCCAAAAGGAGTTCTTCCTTCCTTCTGAGGTGTGGATAAAAGATATCATAGAACAGTGGAATGGTTTGAGTGGAAAGGAACTTTTAAGATCATCTCATTGCAACCTCCTTGCCACTGACAGCGACACCTTCCTCTAGATCAGGTTTCTCAGAGCCTGGCCTTGAACTCTTCTAGGGATGAGGCATCCATATCTTCTCTGAGCTATGTTGCACTGGCCACAGTTCTCAACAGAACTGATTAAAACCAGGCTTCCTTTTCTTCCCTCTGTAATTTTATTCAATTCAATATTTTCCAAAGAAACACCTACAGCTCCCACTAAATCTGTCTTTAGAGAAAAGTAATCAGTTTCACCTTTCATAGGCAACATTTCCCTTTATAGACTTTAATTTAAAAGGAAATTTCTTAGGAAATTGCCATTCTTTTAAACCAACATATTATAAAAAGCCAGCATAAGACACAGGGAAAATTTCTTTTTTGGCATTCACTGCTGAGTTAGTTTTGATGCTCCGGGCACCTTGTTGGTCCAGGGGGATGATCTTTCAGGCCCTTTCCAACCCAAATCATTTCATGATTCTATGATTCCGTGATTCTGTGACTTCAGAAGAGAAATTGTTTGAAGTTGACCACATTAGAGCAAGCCATAAGCACATTCAGCACCTCCCTGGCTGCCTCTCTCCTTCATACACAACACAGCCGAGGGAGCCCTGCAGTTTTCAGAGCCCTTCAGCCATGAGCTGCAGTGACAAACAGCAACTCTGACTCATTGTTGATGTACCTCCAGTGCCGAGTGTGTCTAATTTCCACTGAGTGTGTCTAATGAGCTGATATTTTATGGGTATTTCCTAAGCACTGTAATACGAGTCCTTCAGATCCCCGTGCTGGAAGTTGGCCTGCTGTTCCCTAAACAAAGTCTTGGTGCTGCAAGCCAGCAGTGGTTGTAGAATATGGGTTTCTGTGGGGTGAGCACGGCATGGCAGAGCAGGCAGAGCTTCACTGCCTGTGGGTGTGTGTGGGGAGGATGTGCTGCTCCGTGTCGGGGTGCAGAGGGAGGATGCAATGCATGAGCAGAGCCCATCCCTGTTCCCATCTGCTTGCTCTGGTCCTGCTGCCAGACTGACTCAGAGGCAGGAAGTCTCTCCCCCAGTGGGGAGGGCTGCAGGACAGGGCAGTGTGAACCACCAGAGCAAGATTAACACCAGTGATGACCTTGCAGGGAAAGGGGGAAATGAGACACCAGCATTTGAGAGGGACTTCCTCAGAAGGGATTTATCAGGCCATTCCTGGCAAAGGACTGAACTGGGAATAAACCCAGTGGAAGTGTGTCCCCCTCCTCCTCTGTACCCACATTGTAGGTCAGTCCTTTTGAGCAAGCACCCCAGAGCAGCAGTGGGATCAGGGTCAGCCTCTTTCCCTGGCCTAGAGAAAGATGATCTGCAAGTCACAATGCAGCAAAATTCCAGGAAGAAAAAAATGCCACCGACTCAGGGAAACAATTGGCCTCTGGCCCTGGGCTGCCTTTGCACAGGCACATCGTGGCTCCTCTCTGCGCAGCTGCTTTGGATTCACAGCAAGCACCAGCCACGGCCAGGGGCCAGCACAAAGTTCAAGAATTAAATTATGCTTTTGACTCTTCACTGACCTGTGGAGCTGGATGATCTTCTAATAACCAGATTAGAGGTGGGTTGCCTTTTTACATTGGACAGGGGAAAAGGCACCATGGTGGGAGCTTCTTAAAAATAGAGTTCGTAAAACCAGGACCAGAATATCTAACCAGCCTGTCCAGACACACAGGGGAGCAGCAGGCTCCTGCTCTCCAGGCAGAACTGCTGCATAAATGTTTAGGATGGCAAGGGTGTACTGACGTTTCAGTATCTAGGGCGAGGTGCTGCTCCTTCCTGGTGGCACAGGCAGCACTGCCTTGCAGACATCTCCCTGCATGTGGACTAGAGACACATTTCAAAACAGCCAGAAAAGACAGAAGTATGGCAAGATGAAAGGGAAAGGATTCAATAATATGCACCAAGCAGCAGTGCTCACCATCTGAGCCTCAGCAGTGAAGCCTGCCAGCTTGCATCAGACCAGACTCATCACTGACCGTGCAGTTAAACTGCCAAAAATAGTGCTGTGCACCTCAGACAGAGAGACTCCATCCATCCTGCTCCCATGCCAGGCTTCTGCATCACATCCCTCTGTCACAGAGCTGTGGCTCCATTGGGTTCAGGCAGAGGGATTTCCAACACAGATTCTGATTCAGAATTCTTGTACTGGTTTTAAACTGACGCCATGTGGTGCAGGGAGAAATCCTGCAGTGAGAGAAGGCTGCAGTCATGTCTGTGCTCTCTCTTTTCCATCCTCCTCCAGATCCTGGTTCTCATTTACAAAGGATCCCTAATCCTTACATATGTCAACAGTCACTAAATCAACCACTTTACATGGCTACCACTATCTCCAGTCTAAGTTGTCTCCAAGGATGAAACGAGCCAGGAAGTCACTCCCAACTTTCTGTCTCCAAATGGTTGCTCTCCAGGAAGACCAGGAAGCCTTTCAATGTTGCCATATTTATATCCACTGAAAGAGCTGCCCTTTTCCTCTAGGAGCTCTCTAAGAACCACAGCAAACTGAAATGGTGGTCAGGCACTGGAACAGGCTGCCCAGGCAAGTGATGGAATCACCATCCCTAGAAATGTTCAAAGGACATGTGGATGTGGCACTTGGGGACATGGTTTAGTGGCAACATGGCAGTGATGGGTTTAATAGCTGGACTTGATAATCTTATGTTCCAACCTTAATTACTCTGTGATTCTATGAAACCTGTCACTCTGATATGAAAGCATGTGTGTTAAACCAGAGAAAGCCCTCCATGAATATTTTCAGTCTTATTTAATAATGTAGGTATAGCCCACGGATATTGCAGCTTACTTTTCATCTATGATGCTGAATGCTTTGAAAATAAACAACAAAGTGGCTCCTGGGCAGAGGAGAAAGAGAGAAACAGCAAGTTCACTTAGTGTGGTAGGAAAGGGCAGTAATTGCAGTGCATCTGTTTGCAGCACAGGCTTGGTGCATGCAGGAGATCAAATTGTTAGAAAGGGGAGCTGTGAGCATGAGGGGAAAAAAAATAAAAAAGAGCTGAAACCACAGTTGTTCAAACAAATGGGCTAATCACAGCCTGGGTTACACACACATGTGCAGGTGCAGACTGATCCCAGCCAGCATCTGTGGAAAATGTCACTTGGCAGAGGAGCACGTCACACAAAGCAAATGTTGTGCACACAGAGCTCACTGCTGGAACAGGGTTCTCTGGGGTCTCCCCTGCATCGTGGCCTCTCAGAAGGGCATGTGAAGTGTCCCTATTCCATCAGGGCTGGGTCAGTTCAGGTGCAGCAGAGCTGTTTCCCTGCCCTGCAGAAGGACTCTGGCTGATGGGGAGCCCTGGGGGGGCTGCTATGGGAGCTGGCAGAGGGGCAGCATTGCAGGGAGTGGGGGGTCTGTGAGGCTGAGGCTGGAATGAACACACCACCCCAAGCAGCATTCTCCTCACCCTCCTGCTCCCAGCTCCACGTGGTCGAGATTGCACAGCCCTTCCCTTGCCTCTGCTCCCTGCCTGGTTGTGGAACATCTACAGCCAGCCCTTTTACACACAGATTTTTGTCCTGTTTCCTCTTTGAGGTAAAAGCTCTGGATAACCCTGGCACCAAAGAAAAAGACAGATGGATAAAGACAGATAGGTGAAAGCCACTGAGTTCATTCTGCCTCCTGCAATTCACTTATGCCCTGCCTCCCTGTGAGAAATGTTGGGTGGAACGAGAACAGAAAAACACAGGCAGAAGGAAAATAGAAAAGATGTTTTTCTCAGAGCACTAGAAATATCAGAAATTTAAACAAAAGTTATTCCTTTTGTTATACTTTAGCTGTGCCTTCAGGCCTTCAGACACAGCTCTGTGGTCCACGCTTGCTTCGCCTTCCCTTCCTCTGTGTTTGGCCCCAAGCTGTGGCTGAGCACACGATGTGGTCACTGACTGCAGAGCAGAGTTCCCAGTGCATCAGAGCATTAGCTGGCAGCTGGGCAGACAGATTTACACATCCCAGATGTCCAGGGTGCTGCCTCCAACTCATGCAGGCAGCGTCAGAGAGGGTTTAAAACCAGCAGCGTCCTCCCCCTTGGATTTTGCTCCCAAAGCAGCTCAGTGGCAGCTCTCCTTATATGGATGGGTTAGAAAGCAGCCAAAGGGATATCTTTAATAATTCCAGTCTGTGGCAGCAACAAAGATCTTCAAAATGCAGCCTGGGGTTGATACATGAGAGCCCTGGCCCCACTATAACCCGTGCAACTCTGTGTTTCCCCCCCTGCAGCCTTTCTAAACCACTGCTCCAACCAGAGCTCTCTCACACCTCTGGCATGAGTGAGAGTGAGGCACAAAATAGCTTAACCCACCCAAAAATTGTAGAATGATTCGGGTTGGAAATGACCTTAAAGATCACCTAGTTCTGACCCCCCTGCCACAGACAGAGACAATTTCCACTAGACCAAGTTGCTCAAAGCCCTGTCCAGCCTGACCTTGAACACTTCCAGCAATGTGCCATCTGAAACTCCTCTGGACTTGGTTTAAAATACTGCAGACTAATTTTTTCACTCCATTTCTGTGACACCAAAGCAGAAAGTTGAGAGTTTCTCAGTCTCTTCTAAAGCTCTTCCTGTGAGAATGCACAAAAATGCTCAAAACCCTTTTAAACAAGAAAAAAAGCAAACAGCTTGGATTTTCTCTGTGCAGAGAAGTACACTTCAACTGAGCTCAGAGTCTGAGTTAATATCTGTTTTACTTAATCTGGCAGCCTGATTTCTTCGAGGATGTACTTTCTGAATTGATTTCTGTGCACCTGTCAGATACATTCCTCTGTCAAGGCAGGAACAGGAGAAAAAAATGTTATCTGATGAGTTCAGCTCTGGACAAAACGAGACCCTGAGGTGCTTTTTTTTGTACAAGCATCAGCACTGTTTCATTAAAAATCAATAGAAAATTGCAGAATGCCTAAAAACTCAGCAACATCCCAGTGACTACAGAGAAACCAGGCCTGCCAGGCAGCTGTGGCTGAGAGGAACACGTGCCTTGCTGATGCTCAGCATCAATTTCCAGCAGCAGCGATGCTTCGCCACTCTAATCGTGTTGTCAGGGAAATCAGCTCAAATAAAATATTGCAGGGCCTTTCACTTTTCTAAAAGCACCCATGGGCAATGCACCCTTGTTCTCTGCTGCTCCATGCACCTGCCAGAACAAAGTGTTGAAGAAACAAGTAGACATGGAACCTGACATTCAGGGTAAAAGTGTAGTCTTGGTGATCTTGGAGATCTGTTCCAAGATTCTGTGACCTGGGATGAGCAGGACACGACAGCCAGGTTCTGAAGCCACACCTGCAGTCCTGTGTCCAGTTCTGGGCCCCTCAGTTCAGGAAGGACATTGAGGTGCTGGAACAAGTTCAAAGAAGGGCTGTGAAGCTGGTGAAGGACCTGGAGCACGAGTTCTATGAGGAGCTGCTGAGGGATCTGTTTAGCCAGAAAAAGAGGAGGCTCAGGGGGGACTTTACTGCTTTGCAATTCCTGAAAGGAGGCTGTAGCCAGATGAGGATCAGGTTCTTCTCCCAGGCAGTCAGCAAGGGGACAGGAGGACAAGGCCTCAAACTGTGCCAGGAGAGGTTTAGGTTGGATATCAGGAGGAATTTCTTCACATAAAAGGTGATCAGAGATTGGAATGGGCTGCCCAGGGAGTTGTTGGAGTCACTGTCCCTGGAGGTGTTTAAGGAAAGGCTTTAAGGGGCACTCAGTGCCTTGGTCTGGTTGCCAAGGTGGTGTTGGGTCATAGCTTGGACTCAGTGATCCCACAAGTCTTTTCCAACCCAATTAATTCTGTGATTCTGTGATAACTCAGCAGAATGTGCTGCCTGCAAGGATGGCCAAACCCAATCTCTGTGCTGAGATGAAACCACAGACTGAGGCTCAGGGTTTTGTTCCCCAGCACAGCCCTGAAGAGCCACGTTCCCCTCTGTGCACCTTGTTTCCCTCGCCATGAAACAGGAAATTTCCTTTCTCCACCTTCATTGTTGGTGTGTTTGCTCTGCAGGGCCCCTCTCAGCCTGTGCAAACAGGCCCAGTACAATGGAGTCACAATCCGAGGTGTTGCCACTGCAAAAATAGAAACGGGGAACAATGTCTGTCTTCAAAACAAGACTTTTCATGTATCTCATTGTGTAAAATACACTGCTTAAAATCCATTCACTGTGCTAAGCAGCAACTCAAATCAAAGGCAAAATTCACATCATACTTGGTAATCAATTGCAGGAAGTAGCTGTGGATTTGCTACCTTGATTCATTTCTCCTTTATTTGCAATTTTCTGTGATTTTTCTTCAAAGTCCCTTTCCTCTGAAGTCAGATGGGATCCCCATTAGTGGCACTTTCATGTAGCTGAAGAAGTGTGTCAACGTTTTCTAATATAGATTAAAGCTCCAGAAAACAAGAGGGAATGAACTGTTGGGCTCTCAGGAGAGCAGTGGGAAATAGAAAAATTACTAGGCATGATGTATGAAAGACACTCTCTCAGAATGCTTAAGAGCTGTGAATTTCAGTCAGTCCTCAAGCAAATACAACCTTAAATAAATCTANCAGGACACGACAGCCAGGTTCTGAAGCCACACCTGCAGTCCTGTGTCCAGTTCTGGGCCCCTCAGTTCAGGAAGGACATTGAGGTGCTGGAACAAGTTCAAAGAAGGGCTGTGAAGCTGGTGAAGGACCTGGAGCACGAGTTCTATGAGGAGCTGCTGAGGGATCTGTTTAGCCAGAAAAAGAGGAGGCTCAGGGGGGACTTTACTGCTTTGCAATTCCTGAAAGGAGGCTGTAGCCAGATGAGGATCAGGTTCTTCTCCCAGGCAGTCAGCAAGGGGACAGGAGGACAAGGCCTCAAACTGTGCCAGGAGAGGTTTAGGTTGGATATCAGGAGGAATTTCTTCACATAAAAGGTGATCAGAGATTGGAATGGGCTGCCCAGGGAGTTGTTGGAGTCACTGTCCCTGGAGGTGTTTAAGGAAAGGCTTTAAGGGGCACTCAGTGCCTTGGTCTGGTTGCCAAGGTGGTGTTGGGTCATAGCTTGGACTCAGTGATCCCACAAGTCTTTTCCAACCCAATTAATTCTGTGATTCTGTGATAA
This sequence comes from Drymodes brunneopygia, assembly GCA_013400955.1. Lineage (NCBI taxonomy): Eukaryota > Metazoa > Chordata > Aves > Passeriformes > Petroicidae > Drymodes > Drymodes brunneopygia. The sequence goes on from VZTZ01002127.1 coordinate 420,003, forward strand.
CTCAGCAGAATGTGCTGCCTGCAAGGATGGCCAAACCCAATCTCTGTGCTGAGATGAAACCACAGACTGAGGCTCAGGGTTTTGTTCCCCAGCACAGCCCTGAAGAGCCACGTTCCCCTCTGTGCACCTTGTTTCCCTCGCCATGAAACAGGAAATTTCCTTTCTCCACCTTCATTGTTGGTGTGTTTGCTCTGCAGGGCCCCTCTCAGCCTGTGCAAACAGGCCCAGTACAATGGAGTCACAATCCGAGGTGTTGCCACTGCAAAAATAGAAACGGGGAACAATGTCTGTCTTCAAAACAAGACTTTTCATGTATCTCATTGTGTAAAATACACTGCTTAAAATCCATTCACTGTGCTAAGCAGCAACTCAAATCAAAGGCAAAATTCACATCATACTTGGTAATCAATTGCAGGAAGTAGCTGTGGATTTGCTACCTTGATTCATTTCTCCTTTATTTGCAATTTTCTGTGATTTTTCTTCAAAGTCCCTTTCCTCTGAAGTCAGATGGGATCCCCATTAGTGGCACTTTCATGTAGCTGAAGAAGTGTGTCAACGTTTTCTAATATAGATTAAAGCTCCAGAAAACAAGAGGGAATGAACTGTTGGGCTCTCAGGAGAGCAGTGGGAAATAGAAAAATTACTAGGCATGATGTATGAAAGACACTCTCTCAGAATGCTTAAGAGCTGTGAATTTCAGTCAGTCCTCAAGCAAATACAACCTTAAATAAATCTAGGTAAAAAATAAATAATATTTATGCCAGGTAAAAGAATAATTTGGAGAGATACCCAATTTCATATAGGTTAATATTTTGATTTTTTTAATTGAGCTATTTTCTGCTATCCTGTGTTTTTCTGACTGTGTTCCTTTCTCACCTAAGGCAAANAAATTTATTATTATAAACATAATCATTTCCTCATAAATTTCTGTACCTAGTGACCATTCAGTTTTAAGATCATAACATTTTAACAGCAATTTACATTAAACTATATACTGCTTGTTTCAAAATTGGATCACTTGTTTTTCAGCTATATGATTGGTGTTTCTCCTGACCTAAAGTAACTCTGAGCTCAGCAGAGCTGCCTCTGATGTTCACAAGGCATCAGAGAAGGTGAATTAAACCTAATAAATCTTTTCAAGAGTAAATACAGTCTAAATGGAGTTATAGTTAACAGGCAGTACAAGTAATTCCTGGAAATACCACTGAATTAGAACATTTGATTCAGAAATTGTATTCATGCATGGAATGATTAACAGAACAGTTAAATTATTTATCCTAACATGAGAGTTAGAAGTTTAAAGAGCTTTGGTTAGAGCAGAAAGCCATCACTAATTCCTGCCACTTGGAAAAGCTACACATTTCAGAATTTATTTTCATTGTGCATGTGAATGAAAAGTTTAAAATTATAACATTTCCATAAGAACAAACTTCCTGCAAATAAAAAAAGAAAAGTAAATAAATGGATCTGCTGAAAAAAAACCTCAGCAGTTTCACTTCAAAACTTTTAAATCAAGGTGAAGGTGGTGCCTAATGCATTTCCAACAGCCTGAAAAATCTGGACTCTGGGCTAAACTTTGTTTTCACCATTGTGTAGAGCACTCCATGGCAGCTGGAGGACCAGAACTGGTTATTTGTGCTTGCTCCCAGTCCAGGCTGCAGTTCTGGTCTCCCAAAAGGCCACCAGCTGTCCCAGTGCCCCTGGTGCCTCCCTGGCATCCCAGGGCTGTGTTCCCATCCAGGGTCACTGCCCCAGGTGCAGGAGGCCCTGTCACTGTCAGGGAAACAGCTTTGCTTAAACTGGCTCAGGTCTTTTTAACAGAGGGAACAGCTCAGATCAGGGTCAGTTAACTCCCACCATTTCACCTCATTTCTCCCAGAGGAAACATCTGAACTCTTCTGTTGAGAGTGATGGCTTCCCATGGAAACTTCGGATTCTGCAGAAATCACATTTTATAGCTGAAAATTCCTCTCCAGCTCTACAGAGCAATTTGGATTTATTTTTTTTTCTGTTCAAAGGAAAAATCCTCTGGCCTCAGCTCAACCAGGCACTTCAGCACCTCCTCTGTACACCCTGGGCTGCAGCCAACCTGCAGCCTCTTGCTCTCCCAAGAGGAGGCTGCAAGACCCAGTTCTGTGCTGAAAGAGCCACCAAACCACCCCTAGAAATTACCCCTCTGAGACCATGGGATATCACACTCTGCTTCATGTGAGTGCAACCACGCTGAAATAAAGGATAAGGGTATCCAGAGCTCAGGTTTGCTCTTACCTCTCCCTTTCACAGGCACACAAAAACACACTGAGGGTTAAGATCATTGCTTCCATCTCCATCTGTTGCTTTTCCAACGTTACAATCACTTCATTGTCTGCAGCTGCTGCCACACTGGACAGGAAAGTGGAGAGATATCCTCAGCAGGGCATAGAGAAAGCATTAGCAGCATTTAAAACCTTGTGGTAGCCAAGAAAAAAATTAATAATTCCTAACTTCAGATTTTCTTATCAGAAAGTTTAAATATTTCCAAGACTTTTGTTTATAGTGTTTAACATTTCTGCTTCTTAAGTCATACAGGCTTAGAGCTGCTGCCCAAATGTTTGGCTAATCTCTGCAAGCTGCAGGGTAAATAGCAGCTGAGGTTTGGTCCTGGTGCTAAAGACAATGGGCCTGATTCTCTTTCTGGGAAATGCAAAGCAGAGTTCCTGTCCTGGTCCTCCTTAGGTTCAGAAACAGGTATTTTGTTTAAAAAGCCTCTCAAGCAATGCCTCATTGGGCATTTCCCTCAATGGGGAAAAGTGCGTGGGAAAAGCAAGGATTAAGGTCAGACTTAAACAAGATGCAGACAGAGCATCAGAGAGGCTGGTGTTGGGAAAAGGGCTGCAAAATACCATTTAATAGAACTGATGGCATGTAAAATATCAGCTACAGAAGTGCTGGAGTTTGGGCAAACCTGCTGCTCCTGAGCTCTCACACTGACCTCAGCATTACACTGCAGCCTGCTGGATTCAGTTCAGTGTGCCAAACGTGCCCCTGCCCCATCAGTTCACAGCTCCCAGGATCAGATGCTATTTTAAGTCTCACTACCCAGAGTCATCAGATGCTATTTTAAGTTATGCTGCCCTTACTCTGGAATGATGCCCGAGGCATCTCTGTGCTCGCCGAGCCAGGGAGTGGCTCTGATTACAGAGGAGTTGCTCAAGTGCTCATGGCAATGCCTGGGACACACACACATACACACATGTCCTGCAGGTCTGTGCCCAAATACAGCACCCAGAACACCTCAGTCTGGCACTAGACACATCTTGGCTTTAGATAGCACAGCTGTGGGCTGCCCAGCTTACCTGGCATTGAGTGTGAGGAAGAGGAGTCCCAGGCTCTTTGCAGCTATGGCTGCTTCCTGGTTTATATTCTTGTATTATAATATAAATCATATTTCCCCTAATATCAGGTTCTTATAGAAAACACACTCTTGTCCCCATCTATGTGTATCACAGGCAAATTTCTTCTTCCTTTCTAGCCTTGGTACCTACTTTTTGTTGAAGATGCTGGTAAGCAGAAAAGCCATTTTTTCCCCCTGAATCACACCTGGCAGAGGTAGGATGTGCCACAGAGCTCTGCCAGTATTGATGGTGCCTTCTGCCAGTGCAAGTCACTGGGATAGAGTCACTCCATCACTGGAAGGTCCAGCCCACAGTTGGGACAGCACATCCACTGCAGAGCTGACTTTCTGTGCCCTTCCATCAGCATTATCTGCTCCCAGTGTCATCTAACTCAGACCAAGGCAGGTCACCACAGGTCTTAAAAGGAGCAAAGAGCCAGCACAGTGAGGCAGCACTGCCTCTCCAGGCTGCATTCCTCTCCTTTCCAGGGAAAAATATCCCCCAATTCTGACCTTTGAACAGTGCAAGGAGTGTAGAGCTGAGCTGCCTAGATTCTCCCCAGCCACACAGGAAGACTTGTCCTCCCTTGCTCTGGGAAACACCCTGTGCATTGCCTGGATACATTTCAGTGCAATTTGTCTCGTTTTGCCACTAATCTCCCATTTATTCTGATGCTATTTACCAAGTCTCATGTTCCCTTGATAACCAGATGCCTGACATAACTTAGGGGATATTCTTTTCCCCAGCACTCAGTTGAGTTAGAGGAATGACTTTTAAGTCACATGGATGGGAAAAAATAGTCAAAAACTCTCTTTATTCCTATATTTTCCTCCCTTTATTCCCACTTCTTGTCTTTGGTGGTAAATTCCCACTCCTTTCTCTGCTTACCATGATCTCAGCATCACTGTTAGGAGACTCCAAATACATCCTTCACTGTTAGGCTTCAAGATTTTATTAAAGAGTCCTGACTGACTTTATCTGTTCAAAAGAAACTGAACATGCTGTAGTATCTAGTCTTTTACAGGTCAGGTCAGCATATCCAGATAAAATACTAATAAAGATAATCCAGTTCAGTTACACTCTTATTATCTCAGAGCATTACTGTCTTTGCCATTGACTTGAGTTGTAAACCCAGCTCCAAAAAACAGATTTCCCTAAATATTGTGATAGGGTGATGGAGACTTCAAAAATATTTAGTAGAGCTAAAAATATAAAAAATAATCTACATGTTGCCTTTTATATTTTTAATAGGTTTACACTACAGTTGTAGCCAGAATTTTGGTTCTTTATTCATCTCAATGTCACAGACAATCACATGGTCTCAGAAAGGGCATTTCCCCTCCATCAGGATTGAGATGATATCCAGTATTCCTCATTGTTTAGGAACAATCATATTTTTTTGAGAATATGCTCAGGTTCTATCTAGTTATATTGCTCAATTCTACAGTTGTTATTCTGTCTCACATTTGGTTGGATTTAGTTCTGTAACTTCCAGTAAAGAGCAAAAAGACCTTCAATTAGATTACCATTGAGATTCACACATCAGAGCCGGTTTGCCTGCAAATTTACTGCATTTAGCTGGGCAGTTATTTTTGGCTTCTAACTCAGGAGCAGAGCTGCCTTCCATGGGGACAGCTGAGGTGCACAGGGAGCTGAAACACTCAGGAAGCACCTCCCAGCCTGTGGCAGTGCTCAGCCCTTCATTTGAGACAGAAAGGAATCTCAGAAAACACTCTCTTGGACACAATGTCAATTGTTCTTTAATTCCCCAAGCACTGTAATCGTGTTTGCCTTTTCCATCCAGCACAGCTTTGCACAACCTTGAGATTCCGAGAGCTCCCTCCGTGCCGTGTTACTGGAGAAACTGGGCATGGTTTTCCTGCAAACAGAGACCCCAAGGTTCCTTGGACTCTGCCATCAGTGGAGCTGAATTTGTTCAAGGATTCATTAGCACAGCAATAATTCATGGAGATGCAGGGGAAATCCTCCAGTGCTGATTGTACAAACAATGAGGTTGATGATTCCGATAAATCAACTTCATTCATGCTGCCTATAAATAAGTAATGTCCCAGACTGGGAAGAAGCTGGCTCATGTTGTAGTGTTGTGCTTGTTCTGAAAGCTTTGGGAGTTTCCATTCTCTTTCATCCATTCCTGGACCCAATTCATTCTGTTTCATTCTCCTAATCAGCCTCCACTGCTTTTGTGTTCCATGTCATGTATGCTGGCCAGCGCTGAAATCTGACTTCTCAATGCATTCTGAAAGATTTAGAACATTTCATTTGGGCTGCTTGATTAAAAATGATTGGTGGACTGGTAAATCTCCTCTGTTTGCTGTCTCTGAGTAGCAAACACCCAGCTGTGAAGAGCTGCATTGTTTTTTCTCTCAGGTTCCAAAAAAACCCACACAACACAAGTCATGAACCCTCCTCTAGGATGGCACTGTCTGCATGAATCTATTGCTGTTGCAGAATGGGACAACAGAGCTGTCATTTGGTGCCAGCCTCCTTCCCCAGTGAGGCTGCAGCGACAGGAGTCAGGATTGGGCATTTTCCCACTAATTCCACTGGAGTCTTCCAACCTGCATGGACAAGGAAGAGGGGAGGTGGTGCCCCTTGCTATGTGGGAGAGATAAGAGTCCAGGGTGAAGAGCAGTCCCTAGAGGCAGTGGAGAGATGCCTGGGAAGAAAACATTGAGAAGTGTTTAGAAATAATTTCACTAACCTGAAATGTTCTGTTGAAAAGGTTTGTCACTGCATAGGCAATCCCAAACTTCCAAAAAACCTTTAATGTTGGCTTCCAAAAAACCTTTAATGTTGATTTCCATGCTCTGGGAGCATTGCAGGAGTATGGCTGTTCCCTTCCCCTTTAGGGAGATGCCTTCAGTGGGTGTTTGAGTTACAGTCTCCAGATTTTCCACTCAGCCACAGAGTTGAAAAAGAATGTAATAAAAAGGCTTGCAAATACAAAAGCCAAGAATGACTGGACTTTAGCCTTAAGAAAGGAATAAAGCACTGCAAGACTCATTAAATAATGATGATAATCAACCAATGAGAGCTTTAGATGAGCCATTGGGGGATGACAGGTAGGAATAGGAAAGTCATGTTACCTCTGGCTAGATCATTAATGAAACCATTGCTAGACCACACTGTCTGGTCACAGCAACTGCTCAGCAAAAAATTTGGAAAACAGCTGCAAGAATGATACAAGAACAAGAAAATATGCCTTGTAGGAAGACACTAGATAAGCTATTTAGAGCAGAATAAATGATGCTATGAATCCTATCTGGCTTTAGAATCACTAAATGTCTGTGGCCTAAAGACAAAGCAGTGAATTCCTCACCACCTCATTAGACCAAGAGCTACAGGGAGTGAAATCAGCTGAATCCCAGCCCTGGAGGCCTCTCTGTGCTCCCACCACAGGGAACAGGCTGGAAATGTTTTTCAGATATTGTAAATATCAGATGGGCAGAAGTATTTGCTCAGCAGAACATAGATCTTGTCCATTGATGAGGTGACAGAAAATGGTGAGGTTTACTCAGAGCCCTTCTTTTGGAAAACACTGGCTCTCAGAGGCCTGTGTGTGAGTGCTGGTAGATGATTAAAAGCAATTAAAAGCATTTAGTAAAGTTTACATATAAAGTGGGGCATTTAGGCCAGTTACAGGGCAAAATAGCATGCCTTTGATTTTCTTTTCAGAAGGATGTAGCTAAGCTGCAGGGTAAGTTTGGGGCAGAACACTGATTTGGCTGTGATCAAATCTTGTTTGGCATTAAAGGAGGGAGTGGGGGAACATTCCTTGAGCATCAAGTCACCTGAATTTCTGGAGATGACCCTTATGCATGGAAGTGAAGACAGGCCCAGGTTTGAGTCACAGGGCACCCTCAGTGAGCCAAGGGTCCTGTAACACCAGCTCTTACCTGCCCTGGGTGTGTTGGGCACAAAATATTGCAGGATTGCCTTTCAGCCAAAGCAAAAGGGGATATTTCCAAGTACAGCAATGCAAGAGAGCATTCTGGCTAAAGTGGCAGCCAGTCACAGAGCTCAGCTGAGCTCACTGTCATGGGTTGGCCTGGATATCTGTCCTTCAGGTCTTTCTTACTCTTGTTTTTTTACTGTCTTCCTTCGGTAGCTGAGGATTGTAGCATCCCAGGGCTTTGATTTGCAGTTTCCAGAGCATTCCAAGCTTCAGCTGCAGCAGTGCAACATCTTCTGAAGGGTGGCCCACAGCAACTGAAGTTAAGTTCCCCAGACAGAAACCCAGACAAAATCAAAGCAGTATGTGACAGCTAATCCCTGACAGGTTTATTTTCTTTACCTGATCAGACAAAGAAAGATATTCTGAAGAGAAACATGACCCAAAATTGGATTCAGAAATGCACATGAAGTACTTAAAAGGTATATAAAAATGCACTGCCCACGTTCACTTTGTTTTCTGATGGAATTTTCAAAGCTGCTATTTCTTAAAGCCTGGGATATGTAGTTCCAGTTCAGTTGCTTAGATGCCTGACCATTGTGGGAACCAAAGGGAATTAGATTTCTGAATGTCTTTGATCTAAATGTCTTTGAGGTGTTTTTAGGTTTCAGTCCCTACTTGGGACAGGGATCCTCAAATTCTAGCCACAGAGACCCTTATTTAGGAGCTATGTGGTACAAAAAGAAGACAATTTATGAGCGAGATTTTTCAAATCACTCTTCTTCGAATGAACTCTTACTAGAACACTGGTCCTGTCTGGGGTAAGTTCCAGACAGCAGAAGACATCTGCAGAGTGGAGGGGAATTCCCAGTTCACTACAGGAGATTTCACAAAAAGGCATTTAGGAAGGAAGGATAAATGTTACCCGATGGGCAAACATACAGTCAGTATCCCCAGGGACATCAGCTGCTGGAGAACAGATCACATCCACTGTGTCAGTAACTTCACATCACAGAAATTACTCTGAAAGGTGCCTTAGAAGGAACTTGCTGACCAAGATCTGTCCTTTTGCCCATCTTCTGATTTTATCTTTTTTCCCGAGCTGAAAAAGAAACAGACTTGGACATTTCTACTGCCAGCAGGTCAACCAGAACTGCAGTTGTTCTTACACTGGTGGCCATCCCTGGGAGTGCTCAAGGTCAGGCTGGATGGGGCATTGAGCAGCCTGGTTTAGTGTCAGATATCCCTGCCCATGGCAGGAGACTTGGAACTAAATTATCTTTGAGGTCTCTTCCATCCCAACCATTTTATCATTCTATGATTAGTCTGTATTAAATAACATGCATCAGGTACATATAATCATAGTGAACAGGTAAATGCACAGATCAATGCTCAGAGATTGCTGGCTAGGGCAGAGGATGGCCCTTGTGAAAGTCTGAGGCTTGAAGCAGACTGATTTGCCCAAAAGAATGAGAAAGTCTTTCCACTCAGGCAGGTGCCACCATCCCTGCTTGCTCACAGGCTCCTGGCATCTTCCTCTGAAGCAGTTGGACCTTAATTTGCTGGCAGGAAGGCACTAGAATAAATAGATGATTTTCCCATCTGATGTCACTTTAGACACTGCTTAGCTGCTGTGTATGTTCTGGCTGGTGGTTTCACAGGCTTTGGGTTCTGCAAGCACTTCTTCACTGGCGTGGAAAAATTCCCCCTGATGTGCAAATCCTCTCTCCCATGCCACAGCTAAGCGTGGCTGAGATATGGCATCCTGGTTTGGTGTCATACCAGAGATTTATGGGTTGCTTTGCTCCATTAATCACACATAAGATGTTCTGGGAGTGCAGCAGACAATTTATGTCCCATTCCTGTCAGTGCAGGCTGTGAACATTGCTGCTGTCTGGCTGAAGGGCTCTTCCATGGGTGCAGTTCAGTCCCAAAAAGTCACCAAACAAAGCACAGCTGGAGAAGAGTTTAGAAAGTTTGGCCACTGACAGGTGTATCTGGGACAATCTGGGCACAGAGAACATCAGTGAAAATTGTCACATTGTCCCCACAAACACAAACTAAGCCCTGCTTTAAAAACACAGCTCCCAGCTCAGACTGGTTCATGGTCCACACACCAGGTCCATCCCACACAATATCTATTTTCACCTTGCCCTTCTGCTGTGGTGTTCAAGCTCTGTGTTGAGGTCCATCAGCAAGAGCCCCCAACACACAGACCCATGACAAAGCCTTGGAAGTGACCCAAAATAGTTATTCAAACTCAAATAATACCCAGCTAATTTATGACCTACCTACCATTTTAAAAGCAGTGTTTTACACATTCTGCACTTGGTTAAAACCTAGTAAAGGGAGGGGAACATCTGCCCTGCTGCATCATCTGGTGCAACCCAGACTGGAGAGAAATAAGGGCCAGGACTGAGCAAATATTCAGCCTCATTTTACTGCAGTCCCCACTGTGCTCAGTGTTAAAGGCCAGGTCATTTCTGTGCTTAATCAATATATCATTACAGTCAGTAAATGACAAGGAGAGTTCATCTTTGTCTTGTTACTCCAAGACTGCTCATAAAGCCAAGTTCACAATCCCATAAAGGAGCCTGCATTACCCCAGTGGCTGGGAAGGAATTCTGCACTGGCTTCCCATAGGCCAGTCCACTGAGAGCACAGGAAAAGATAATAGCAGGGTAAGTAAGAGTAAACTGGAATAAAGCCAAAAGTAAAGCCTACAAATCTAGCAGGGCAATCTCAGCTCATAAGTAGGACCCACCAAGTGGATGCTCTGAACAGCCCTTTGCCTGACAGAGGCAGGCTGATAAACTCTTGGTGTAAAAGCACCATGAGGTTTTCACAGGCAAAAGCCATTTATTTTCACATCTGTTTTGCCTGCTTGAAGGTGTGGTGGAAATTTTAGCACCAATAGATTAATCTAGACATCAGTGTTTCAAGGGCCAGGGAACATTTGATTTGCCAGTGTGAGCCATTTGGTCCCCACTGCATTCAGAGCCAGGAATCCAAGGACAACATTCTGCCCATTGCTGAGGTTTATCCAACAAGGCAGTTTTGCTGGGGTGGTAGCTGCAAATTCAGAGAGGTGATGTGAGCAGGAAGAATATCCTGTGATGGTGAGACAGGTTAGAACAATCGACAAGAAAAAAGAAAACACAAAGGTTGATGGGCAAAAGAAAAAGCAAGAGGGGGGGAAGAAAAGGGAAAAAAAGGAAAAAGGAAAAAAGGAAAGAGAGAAAAAGAAAGAGAAAAAGTAAAATTATAGGACTGATGCCTTGAAGAAATTCACAGCAGGACCCATAAGAGGCAAGATGCTATAAGGAGAATTAAAATGTGATGTGCGAGCTGGGTAGATTCAGGATGTATTTTTCCAAAAGCCCTTATATTTCTTATCCCTTGTGTGTGGGAAGAGTAATGGTAGGACACCACCAATCTCTTTATTCCCCCTCAGCATTTCCCAGAGGTGACCAAGAGCCAAACTGAGCTGCACAGCCCATCCATCACTGCTCAGTGTGTGGCTCCACAGACCTGCTGCAAAACATCCACCGTGACTTCATGGACCACAAAGCACAGATAAGGGTTTAGGAGTTGTATCCTTCTGGCACAGCGCAGCAGACTCGAGATGGGCTGATCCTCTCTCCAAAGAGCTTATCTCCAAACCATATTAATTACTGGAACATGGCAGCAATTTGTATCTGCACCAGGGCTTTTTGCCAGTGCAGCTCTCTCAGTCAGATGCCACCAAGAAAGAGATGGGCCAGCAAAGCTTCACAGCAGAGTAAATTTCAGCTCAGCTTTTAAGTGTTTTAAGCACTGAAGACCCGAGCTGATCTTTCCAAAGTAGGACCCAGCCCAGGTTCCCTGTGTTCAGGGTGAGCCAGCAGGAGAGGCAGAGCTGGATAAATCTGTCAGCACTGGTGAATGGCACATCTCTCTTCATATTCATCAGAAATATCAGCTGAGCTGCACCTCCATGTGCCTCAGAGCTGTCCTAAGAGCATCCTGCTTTGGAGGAGCTCTGCAGGCTCCATGCAGATTCCACCAAGGACTGACAGTGCAACTGCTGTTTGCAGTCCTGGGAACCTCGCATCCTCCTGAACACCACCTCGGCCAGCTGTGCACTGCAGCTGGAAAGCTGCCTTCAGCTGAAGGGTACATCTTCCCACAGCTGCTCCTTGAGCAGAGTGAAATCTGCAGAGCAGCTCTGGCTCCTGCATTTCTTGGCACAAGGGCAGATTGGAGGCTTGCCAAGGTTGCAAGTGGGGGGTAAAAAAGCACATTTCCCTCTGCCTCCGGTGAGCTGTGCTGAGCACCTGGAACCCCCACTGCTTCTGAGAAGGCAGCTAAGAAAAGCAGGAGTGTTGCCAGTAACTTACACAGCTCATTCCTCTGCTGGGACATTCTGGCACTCCCTACACCACAAGAAGCTGAAAACTATGGTGCCAGGGAGGATTATTTTAAATCATTTTGTTCGAGTCAGGTTGAAGGAAGGGGTGGGGTATCCGGGCTGTCTCCTGATTCTGTTGGTGCCCATCTCCCCACCCTTGTACTTCTTCCCCAGGCTCTTCCACCCTTGGGCATCCATGCCCAATGCTCCTCTGGCAGCTGCACAGTGCAGGATCTGCCTCTGAGATGAGGAGAGGGAGCTCTCTCCCCTTCCCCACCTCCCCTTCCAGTGCACATCACAAGGCAAGTGCAGCCCATCCTGCTCTCATCAGCAAGTCTGGTCCTCACTGAGCCTTTGCACTTCCAGGATGTCAGGTTTGCTCCATTTATGTGCTGACAACTTTACTGTGTCTCTTTGCAAGCAAATAAAGCTGCTGAATAATCAGCCTGTCCAGTCACACTGGCAGAGACTTTCAGTCTGAGAGATTTCAAACAGGACATTGTTCCCAGTGCAGGAGCTGTTAAATTCTATAAATTCATAGCTGCTTTTCTACTACAAAAGTTTTATCACAAAAGGGAAAAAAAAATCAGCAAGATCCTACGTGATGTTTTCAAGTCTTTTTTTTTTTGGTGCAAAATAACAATTACTCATTCCCAGCCCTCATTAATTGCAAGTTGTGATAACCTGAGGGCTGCCAGTCAGAGCCTCTCCCCCCATTCCTGACAAAGCTTTATGTTCATTTCTGTGTTCATACACTTGTCCTCATGTTTAAAAAAATTAATGGTCCATAAGCTGCAACAATATCATTATTTTAAGCAACCTTCCTGACGAATGTTTGAAGGCTTCCTGTTGACTAATGGGTGGAACTGGACTGCCCCCCTTTCTTTCCAGTTGAGTAGTAATGATTTAAGCAGATTAAGTGGTTAAATAAATGTCATTAACCCAAATCATGTCCTTTACACGAAATAACACTGGTTACAGGAATCAGCTAATAATGGGGTTCTTCCAAAGGCAATGAGAAAACGTTTTTTTCAATGACAAAATTTCTCAATGGGCTCAAAATGAAGTTCAATGTGATTTCTGCTAAAGGAGTAAATATGCTAGATGTGATCAACAAACTAAGCCATGCTTTCCTTCATTTGCAACAGAATCTGGTCAACATCCCTGAAAATATTCATTCTCCTCTTCCTTCCTGTCCCTCAAATCATCCACCACACAGCCCCAGGAACTAAGCACTGCCTCTTCAGCTGTGATGGCCCAGGGCAGGACAGCTGCACCTCCAGTGACACCCACCAAACACCAGCCACTGCTGAGAGCTTCATCATTTCACAGCCTGGAAGAAATAAAATAATAAAAAACCCCTTCCAGTGACCCATGACAAACCCACCCCAAAGCCTGTGGTGGGGAGGCAGGAATCCTGTGCTTTCAAGTCCAGGATGCTCAGTTGGTGGCTGCAGAGAGAGGCAAATGTCCCCCTGTCTCTGGGTTCCTGATGACAGCGTTGTGTGCAGCTCATCACCCTTGGCTGTCTGTGCAGAAATGAGATCTTGGCAGAAAGGATTTGCTTTTGTTGGGTCTTAAGTTGCCTTTAGTTTGTGCTTGGTTCAGGATGCCCAGTGAAGGACCTGTGCTGATGTGTCGATTGGCATTTTGGGATTAAAACACATCAAAATGAGGCCACTGGCTTGTGCATAAACAACATTTCTTGTTTCTCTCTTCCAGTAACCGTGACTGTGGGAGGACAGCAACACTTGCTGGGGCTTTATGACACTGCAGGGCAGGTAAAGGACTGCAGAACATTTACCATTTTCCTTTCCCATGGTTTGTTTGTTACTGTCACACACTGGGGTTTGTTGCTTGCGATGTTTGTGGAGTTTGTTGGGGTTTTTTTACAAACTAACAACCAGTTTTGAGTTGTAATGGTTGAAGTGCTGACCTTCTCCCTCTTGTTTTCATTCTATTTCAGCAGTAACACACACACAAATACACTCATCACTAAGACTGTGTTTTGCCTAATCAAAAAACCAAAGCCTGATGGGGCTGTGCAATGTCCCACATATCCATCTCCTACTGCAAACATGATGTTTTGTGTAGTCAGTGTTTGCCTTTACCACATGGTGGCATTGAAGACACAGAGAATTCCCATTTTCAAGATCAGAAAACTGATATAATTCAGCACCAACCTATCAGCCACCAGCTGTTGACTTTTTAAGTGGAAACCCAGCCAGATTTGCATCCATCCCAACATCCCAACACTCTTCTCCCAGGGCAAGGGTGTCCATTACAAGACAGTCTGTATCCCATCTTACATTTAGAATGCTTTTGCTGTTTCCTCCATCCACACTCTGATATGGTGTGATTGCACTCAAAGCCTGCAGAATAATTACACCTCCTGGATAGGAGGATAAATTATTTCTCACTGCTTTGCTAGTAGAAGGGCAGAAGAAAGCACAGGGAGCAACACATTTTTTTGTGGTGAAATTTCCCTTTCCTGACTCCGAGTGCTGGTGAGTGACAAAATAAAGAAGGGGACATAGTCTGCACAGAAACCTCACAAAAAATCATCTGCTGAGAGAGAGGGCGCAGGTTCCAGATTCCTCACAGCCTGGGAATGTTCTAACCCACATCCACCAGCTCCTCCAGTCGGAGCTGACACCAGAGCCAGCAGGAGAAAAAGTAGATTTGGGAACTTGCTGCACTCTCTCTGGGTTCCAGCAGCCCTGCATGAAGGGCTTTGCTTACACCAGGAGCTCTTCTTGGCTGCACCAGTTTTGGCCATGAGTGACTGCTATGAAAGGCACAAACAGAGCAGAAGGAGACCCTCCTGTCTGCAAAAGGCCACTTCTTGTAGAATATACTTTGCAGCGCTCTGCAGAGAGATCAAAAAGCCCACAGCAGAACAGGCTGTCACTTCCAGGAAAACCTGCACTCAACAGAACTGGGGCTTTGATGCTTTGGGTTTCACTTTTTTTAATTTTATTCTTACCATGTTTCTGTAGGCAGCAGCAGTCACTCCTTAGCTGGTTCAGTTGGCCTTACAGACCACACATCCTTCCTATTCACATGGTGCAAACAGATGATCCAAAAACCAATCCCAAAATATGACCCAAGTCCTCACCCCATGTCCGAAGCCTGTTCAATCTTTTATTCTGCGTTCACAAACACAGAGCTCAGAGCCTGTGCCATGATCTGTCAGCCCTGCAAGCCTTTGCAAGCCAGGCTGGAGTAATATTCAGTTCCCAGTCAGTTTTCCTCCCGTGCCTCAATATTCCTCCTTGTTTTGTAGGGCTGACAGTTCCACCTACCACCCATTTCCACAGCAGCACCTCCTGTCATTTGTCCTCCCGAGCCAGAAGGAGCACTCAGCTGCCTTTTTGACGAGCCTCACCCCTCCATCCATTCCTCCACATCATTTTGCCAGCCCCAGCTTCAAAGTAGACAGCTCACCACCTGCCTCCAAACCCTTCCTCTCCAGGCTCATGTCCCTTCCAGACCCTGGTCCAGAGGATGTGGCCATCCAGCCAGAGCTCAGAGTGTGAATCACCCCTTGATGACTGGATTGTCTCCGTGGAGGCTGCAGGGATGATGCTTCCCACATGCTCCAGTTCTAACAACAGATCATCTGGGTTGTTCCCTCCCTCCTTCTCCTGGTGCTGTGTGGCTTTCCAAAGGCATCAGTGTGAAGTCATAGCCAGAAATAGCCCCTGACACTGCGATGCTATAAAACATATGCTAATGAAATAACAATTGGAAAATGTACTCCTGCAGCAGGACCCTCTGTCAGCCTGAAGGGAGAGCTGGCAGACACCCCAGATTTGAGGTATCTGGCTTTCTGTATCCCTGGCATAAACAGTCCTAGGAGGAAAAAACTGTGGTCTTTTTACTGGGCTGGACTCAGGTGCAAAATGCTTTAGCAGAGTGTACAAGAGATCAGCACAGCAACAACATAAAAACAACAACAAAAGGCAGTTTTTTTGCATTTTTGGGGCTCAAACAGTGCTGAGCTGATGGCACAGATAGAAAGGGAGCAACACCAGCTGATCTCAGCCCTGGCAAGTCACAGGAAAATAACTCATCAAGGCCAGGTCTGGCACTGGCATTTCCATGGCAAACCAGTGGCCAGGCAGTGTTAACTGGGAAGCCTCGTGCTCCCTAAATAGCAGGCAGCACAATGCAAGCATGAGCTGGGAAAATAAATAAATAAAAATAAATTATAGATCAGCCACAGCCTAAACCCACAAGGACTCCTGTCCCTTCCCAAACACGACTGTCACTTGCTGCAGCACCCCTGGATAGGCCCCATACCCATGCAAATGTCCAGTCCCTTTTTTATATTATTTATTTGCTTGGCTTCAACCATCTCTGAATGAGAAATGACCCTGTAGGGTTGTCTCTTCTAAAGGTCCATTGCAAGGTTCTATAACCTTCTCCTGGAGAGCAGGCACAGAGAAGAGATCCTTGTCTGATGTGGTTTGGAGGCTCCTGTACATGAACAGCAGCCCAGATCAGCTCTAATCCATGATATTTGTGTTTTAACCTGTCTGTGAAAAATCTCATGTGCCCTGGTGGGAGGTGAGACCTCTGCTTTGAGATGCATGGCTGTCCCTGCTCACAGCTTATGTAATGCTCTGTGCTAATAGCTCAAACAGGCAGTGCTCTTTCTGAAAAAGGATTTTCCAGGGATTCAGAAGGAACAAGGAAAATAAAATAAAATGCATGCTCCTGTAGCTGTCACAGCCAGGCAGAGCGCTCATGGCTTTAATCTGTAGTTTTAATGGTACAGTAAGTCCCAGCCCCTCTAAATATGCACGTCTGGAATACTGAAACTGGCTATATTTAGCCAATTTCTTCCCAAATCGCCTAAATGATGATTCCTTGAGGCTTGCTGCCACCACGTGGCTGGTTCAGGAGCCTGACTTGCAGCAGTCAAACTAAAAACAGAAAATATCTTTGCCAAGCACCCGGTATCAGCCCGTGGTGGCTGTGCCACAAACAATCTTAATCTCAGGTTTGATGTTCTGGGTTAAAATAACGTCCCATAATCACGCCAGGCTTTCCTAACCCACAACACCCGAATAAAACTGTCTCTACAATGCAATTTCTTCTCTGATCCCATCACCTTGGCAGCCACTTTGTCTCTATTAACCTCAGCTGGGGTCTGGCTGACATCTCCAGAGACAGGATAAATCTCCTGTCACTGACTTTGCTTCTTCATCACTACATCACTGGTGAACCCACAAATATCTCTGAGGGGGTTTTTTTCCTGCTATTCCTTTAATATAGAGAATCCACTTTCTTGGGAGGTGATATATCCAAACATCTCCTCTTATAAATCCTTATAAATCCACACTTGCTATGCCACCAGAAAGACATAATTATGTCAGTTGAAAAATACTCTGGTTTTACCCCAAACGCTGTGGCTGTGAGGGCTGGAGGTAAACGAGAATTTACTCTTCCTGTTAAAGTGGGTTTGGGACAATAAACAAGCAGTTAGACAAAACAAAACATTTTGTTTGTGTTTTAGAATGCTTTTTCAGAAGTTCTCTTTCATGAGATGGAGCTAAATTTGGGCTCATGCTTCCTTTCAGAATAAATAATTTAAGTTTTGGGGATTTTTTTAGAAACACTCGGTGCAAACAGTTTTTGAGTAATTCATTGGTGTATTTTGGAAGCTAGTGTTGATGCAGAAGTAGACTGGGTGAATTTATTACTGTATAGTCAGTGAACAAGAGACTTCAGGAAGGTGATTTACCAGCCTCAATTCACAATTAAGCCCTCTCATTTGCTGACCCAACCAAAGCAAGGCAGAAGTGAGGCTGCACTGAAACACCACCTGATCTGACACATACTGACATATCACCTTCTCCTGCAGGACAGGCAGCAGCTTGCATTGCTCCTGCCCCTAGTGTGGATTTTCCCAGCCTAAAATAAATGGTCTCAAGTCTGAGAAACAGCACCCAGGTGTCTTTTTTCCCCCTTTTATTAGCCTTATTTCCTTTTATTAACTAGGCAGTATCTGCAAAGCAAATCCACACCAGTTGAATTTTCACAGAGTTATAACCAAAAGCGACCAGACTGCAGAGATCTGGGATTTGTCCAGAATGCAGAAACTATAAACTGCAGATCTACGTCTCAGTCAGGCTTGACAGCAGCATCTATTGTTTCCCACACTCCAACTTTGTGTTCCTTTTCCCTCTTCTGGTTCTGGACCCCCCAAAGAAGCCTTTAGAACAGATGTATCCCCTCTAAAAAGCATCTGTTTCATTGCACTGAAGTTTTCTAACAGGTTTCAATACCCACCAGACACAGCTACAAATGCTCCCACTGTCAGAAAGAGCCAGGCTATCCCTTTCACATGGCCTGCAAAACCCCTGCTTGCTCTCAGCTTCTCAAGCCTGAAAGCAGACCTGAATTCTTCCTTGAAGCTCAGCCATCAAAGCCAGCTCATGACATATCACAGCTGTGATTCCAGTGTTTGAAAACTCATCCTCCTCACCACTAGCCCATGGAGAAAACATCTCTCCTCCTGCTGCCCAGGGCCTGGGGAAACCCTAAATCCCCCACAGTGATGTACCCAGGCACTGCAGGCTGGATTTGATCTGCTTTCTGCTCTCAGGATGAGTTGTCTTCTGCTGCCTGGCACATTGCTGAGCACCATGCAGGGCTGTGCAGCATCACCCTCTGCACCAACACTCACAGACAGCACACTCACAAGCAAAATGTGCTCACACCATCACAGGATAACTGAGGTGGAAGGGACCTTCAAAATTATCCAATTATATCCACACCTCACCAGGGATAGGGACACCTTTCACTAGACTAGGTTGCTCACAGCCCTGTCCAACCTGGCCTTGAAAACTTCCAGAGATGGGGCATCTTTCAGCTCTATTGGGTAAAAGTGCTGATAAATCAGCACCCTTGGCCTATGAGGGGTGATCTCCCCCCATCTCCAGGATCTCCCTGGAGTTTAGAAGTGTGAATGAGTATGGAGAGCATCAACTACTCCATCAAACCCAACACAATGCCCTCTCTTGCATCATCCCCTCCTGGTGACACTCTTGCTGCTGTCCCCTGGCAGGAGGACTACAACCAGCTGAGACCCCTGTCCTACCCCAACACGGACGTGTTCCTGATCTGCTTCTCCGTGGTGAATCCTGCCTCCTACCACAACGTGCAGGAGGAGTGGGTGCCTGAGCTGAAGGTCTGCATGCCCAACGTGCCTTACGTCCTCATAGGGACACAGGTAAGGCTTCTCCTGAGCAGCTGGAAAGGTTTCCTCTTTAACTCATGGGAAATTCAGCCAGGTTTTCCCATCAGAGGAAAACTCAGGGGCTAGGAATGGAAGCCAAGGTGCAGGTGTCCAGACTTATCCCATCTTTTCAAAGCTTATCCTATCTTTTTATTCAAATGTATATTAATGTGGCAATGAAGCATAAATACCTATAGGGAGAAAAGTTTTCTTACAGGCCTTTAATGAGGAGGAAAACAAAAACATCAAAGTTTGTGGCTAGAAGCTGAAGTTAAACTTCAAACTAAATTTTAAGAATGGGAATAATTTGCCAAATGACATGGGAAGGAAGTAGCCTCCCTTCATGCTTTTACATCAACATTACAACCGGTGACTCACCATCCTGCTTGTGTTACAGTGATTGTTGGACTGAATGATCAAACCCCTTTGTTTTGGCCTTAAAATCTATGGATCTGTCAATCAAATAGAGATGCCTTAAGTATGGGTTTGCTACCAAGACACAGAGTGGATAGGGACTGTGAGGGTAGGGATAGGACCACATGAAAAATGTCAGAATACTGGACAGTAACCTAAGTCAAATTAGAGAAACAGATCAAGTTCTGGTCAAAACCAATATCTTCATGCCATAGGAAAGGATAACCATTCAAACACTGGCTTTGTTTTCTACACTGGAATAATCTAAAACACCCATTTAAAAAGAAAAGCACTATCCTTTGGATCACACAGTCTGAAAATGGATGGGTTGGAAATGCCAGAGTACTTCACTTTGATGTTTTCTGGGGAAAAAAAAGGGATTTTGTTTCAAGTCAGTCAGACTGAGCTGTGTCTGTCTGGCCTGCCAGGGTGGGGTTTGGGTGATGCAGTGCAGGGTTGCAGCAGCCTCCCCTACCAGTGGGGCTCTTAACTGTATCACACCCATCTGAACTGTGGCTCAATAACCTGCAAAGGACAACTAATGCATGGTAAACTGCAATATAAGAGATTAAAAGGTGAGGAAGTAAATGTGCAATTTATTTCTGAAGTGTCATCTGAGTTGGGGAAGACAGATGCCCTGATGTGGGCCTGTAAAACCATGAATATCTGCCTCAAGAATTACAGCACAGCGTTTGTGTGTTTTCCACTAGATCGATCTCCGGGATGATCCCAAAACTTTGGCACGGCTGCTTTACATGAAGGAGAAACCACTCACCTATGAGCATGGAGTGAAGCTGGCAAAGGAGGTAACAGCTTCTTCTGAGGTCCCATCAAGCTGATTGACCACAGCTTTCCACTGGGCTGCTTTCATTCAAGGCTCCTCCAAGGCCCAGTGGTCCCAGACAGAGATTAAAGCCTCTGTTCAAACAGGCTGGACCCAGGCACACGTTGTGACCCCTGAGCCTGCACTTCTGCTGCAGTGCCCAGTTGAGTCACAGAAACATAGAATATCCTGAGTGGAAAGGGACCCGAAAGGGTCAGTGAGTCCAGCTCCCGGTCATGCACAAGGCAACCCCAAAAATGACACCATGTGTCAGAGAATTGGCCAAACACTTCTGATCTCTGGCAGGTGCCATCACCAAGCTCTAAGAAAAGCATTGAGGTGAACAGGGCAGCAGATGGCAAATGGGCATCAAAAGAGATTTTACTGCCTATTCCACATAAGTCAAGTGTTTCTTGCCCAGGGTTCTGCCAGGAGGTGCATGTGGCAAACCCCTCTCTGCAGTCACCTCCTGCCAAACTCCTCCCTATCACTGCAAAAGCACAGACAGCTTGATTCCCACTTATCCATTGCACTACAAGCAGCAGGAAAGGTGCTCCCAAAGTTTCTGTGGTATTGTACATTTCTCCTGGGAAGGTGAGGGGTTAGAAGCACTCCCCAAGCCTGGGATGCAGGATTCTGGATACTGGCCATGTCTCATATGCTGCAGGTGCTATATTGTCCCTGACCTCAAAACTAGAGTATCCATTAGCAGAACAAGCTGAATAAGCCACAAGGCTGCTGAATAAGCTGAGGCTGCTTTCCCAGGCCTCAGTGTGTGTTTGTGTCATGCCAGCACACCTGGAAGACTCCTATCTAAAAATGATGCTTCCCTATTCCCAGAAACCAGCTGGAAGCAGCTCCCTGGCACTGGAGGAGGCAGGACACAAGAGTGACCAGTGTGACAAGTGTAGGAAGGGGTTCAGCTACAGCCCAGCATTTCCTTGAAAGCCTCCCCAGCTGCACAGGCAGGGGGACAAGCTCCTGGTCCAGCCCCCAAACAGGGGTGCAGCCCCCCTCTCTCTGGAGGGTCGTGCAGGGAATTCCTGCTGCCGCTTCACCCACAGGAGGTGGAGATGCTCATGTTGATCCTGATTCCTGCTCCCGTTCCAGGATGACCTTGTGAGCTTGTCCCTTCATCCCACAGGCAGCCAGATACAAAACACAGCAATCACTTGACCCCCTTTCTAAACGTAGAAAGATGCTGGGACAGGATCACTCTTTCTCTCCCAACAGTGGATCCTCACATTTTCTCTCTTCCATTTCAGATCGGAGCCCAGTGCTATCTGGAGTGCTCAGCCCTCACACAGAAAGGCCTTAAGACTGTCTTTGACGAGGCAATCATGACCATTTTCCACCCCAAGAAGAAGAAGAAGCGCTGTGCAAAGTGCCACAGGTGCTGCACCCTGGTGTGACATCCCCTGGGAGGCAGAGCCAGCTGAGTTCAGTGAAACCAAGCAGGTTAGAAAGGCAATGAAGGTCACACACGACTGAAACGTGACCAAAAAAGGGTCTTTCTCACCCAAATATAGGAGGTCTCCGTTCTGTGAAACCTCCAAGCTGTATCACCCTTGGTCAACTCCTGTCTCTGTGCTTTCCTAACCCTCCAGGGCTGTTTTGCAGCCTGTTCCCACTGCTGCAGCCTGCACCAACAGGAACCAGGATACCTGCTTCTGCTTGGCTCCCCACCTTGGCAATAAGGTGAAGGTGGCATGTGACAAAACAAAGAGCTAAAGATGGCAAAAGAAACAGGAGAAACTCCGTTTGTGGCCTTAAGCAAGAACTGATCAAAATTAGGAATTCACAATCCTTAGGAATTGAATCTGAATTGACTGAAAGCACATGGAGATCTGTAGAAATCTAATATGTAAAATGTACACTATAGGTAGGATTTACTTTAAAATTGCTTTCCTTTTATAAGATTTGATAGTTCAGGAGATACTTTCGTTTGTTCAGACCACATGGAAGCAAAGGTGGAGTGATTCCAGTTTGTTTTCACTTAATGGTGAAACTTCACAGCATCAGGATGTTGCTGCACCCAAGCTATCAAAATGGATCAACATTTACCTCCAGACTTAAGGAATGTTTTTGCAACAACAAAAAAAATGCAAATAACTGTATTTTTACAGAGGAATGTTCAGGCTGAGCCATGTTTCTGTAAGCTGGGAAAGGAAGTACAGAGTTGTAGCATTAATGTACTGAAACAAAAAAAATTCTGCCACCAAAGAATATTGCCCTAGACATGAAATAGCAGCATGGAACAATCCCTCTTCTAACTGAGAACAAGAATGAGACACATTGCCATGGCAACTGAGAATTTACCTTATAGATCTGCTGGATTTCTACATCTCACCCAACAGCCAAGAATAGGAAAAAAAAAAAAAAGCCAAAGGTCATACTGACTTTAAGTGCTTTAAGGTGATCCAATTGCCTTAGAATTATCCTTTTTTATGAAGTATTTGTGTAAAAAGAACTCATCAAAGTGGAGTTGTGAACTTGTTGACTCATTGTAGCCTCCTTCCTCTCATTCATTCCTTCTCTCTCTGCTCCCATTTTTCCATCTTCACGGAGAGTGCTGTTCCAGCTGCAGTCCTCAGGAGTGGGCTTTTCCACCAGTGGCAGACGTTGGGCTGCAGCCAACAGCTCAGAGATGGGAAGTGCAGCCCACGGGGGAAGGGAAGCTCCTGTGATCTCTCTCCCCTTGCTGCTGGAGGAATTGTGCCTTTTCACTAAAGCCTCTCGCAGGATCCTGCAGTTTTGCACATCTCAGCAGCTCAGACACTCAGAGGTGAGCTCTAAGGGCATTTTGTTACTTGCAGCTGCCTCTGGGTGCCCTGGCAGTGCCACGAGACTGTCTGGTCATGGATTCCACCCGCCAAGCAGGGAGTCCCAGCACCAGCACACACAGATTTGAAGATGTAGCTCCTTGCAGGGGGTGCAGTGTCTGTAGCCAGCATGTCCAGCAGTGCTGGGAGGGAGAAGTGACAGCAGAGCATCCTCCCAGCCCAGGGACATGGGCCCTGCTCCCCTCTGCACCCCTTACCAAGGGACTGCAGCCCTCTCCTCTTGGGAAGCACAGTGTCCTTCCTGACTGAGAACATGCCTGTCATTAGAAATTTAGGGAACTGCAGAGCTGGTGCTGCCCAGAGTGAGGAGTGACTGCAGCAGGACCATGGGAATGCACCCACAGCACACGGAAGGGACCAAGCTTGGGACAGGGACCAGTCCTGCATCAGGGCCAGGCTAATGGATCTGAGCTCCTCCTTCAGCACAAATTCCATTTCACACAATTGTAGAATGGTTTGGGTTGGAAAGGACCTCAAAGATCATCTCATTCCACCCCCCCAGTTTACCATGGACACCTACAGAAACCAGCCCTGACACCCCAAAACATTTCCAGGAAAAAATCAACAGTTCTCTCTGACAAAAGCCATCAGACTTAAAGCAAATGCTTTGCTGCTGTTACCCAGTGGCCTCTACTCACCATCCCTTTCCCCCTGCACACAAACATGGATGAAAACACACCTGAGACAGACAAAAGAAAGTTCTCCTCGCTGCTGGTGATATTTTGTGCCTGTTTTCTGTTTGGTTTTATTATGTCCTAGGCATTTACTACAGATGGCCTGGCTGCCAAAGCCCAGCTCAGACTGAGGTACAGGGGTCCATGCCAGGCCTCAGAGTTTGTGTCCATCCCCAGGCAGAGCAGTGAGTGTTCACCACACCAGGACATTGCCAATCAGCTGAACTATAACATGAAAAAAGATATTAGAGGAGTATGAGGACAGCTAGGTGTGGGTTAAATAAAAAAATATTTAGGCTTACAAAATTACTAGAAGTCCACTGAAACAAAAAAAAAGCTATGAATAGATTTCAGGGAAATTATATCTGCACTATGCAGACTTTTTCTTCAGTGGAAATTAATTAGGATGATTGTTTTAGCTCCTGTTGGGTTGCTGGAGAGTGATGTATGAGTCTCTGGTGGAAGGAGATGAAGTCTGGTTTAGCTGAAACACAATGCAAATGCTCAGGGTGGAGCTGCCTGATATTCTTAGAGCTTAAAAAAATGTGGAAATTGAAGAAATCGAAACTCCAGAGTGACAGCTGAGCTCATCCTAACGTCAGGAGCACGCTGGAAAAGTGAAGTGTAGCACCCTGGCGTGCATCAGGGAAAGCCACTAATAATCAAACTGCATTTTTGTGTGCCACTGAGTCCCAGGGGTGATTGTTAATCTCAGTGGAATGGAATAGGATGGCAGCAAAATCAAAAAATCAAGTGGGAAGTTGTAGCATTATTGTAACTGCAGTGATTTGAGGGAAATTAACTACAAAACACATGGTGATGGAGAAGCTAAAATGCTGCTGCCCTAATGTGTTAAACTGCAGCACCCTGAACAAATCCTTTCATAGAGAAAGAAGATAGAAAAGTGTTAATATGCATACAAAAAACGTTAAGGCTAAGCAGGGGGTTTTTTGTACTTACAAAATGGAGCACATCAAGCTTGTGAGGCACTAAAATTTCAAGTTTTTCAAACTGATTTTGACCAAAATTTGAATTCTGGGAGCTGCAAGAGAAAGGAGAGTGATCACAGTCCACTGATAAATGGCCCTTGCACTCCATTTATTTTAATTTTTCTTCCAACAGAACTGAATGTTTTTTGAAAAGCCATGTTTAATGCAGGTCCCATAAACATTATTCCTGTGTTTGGTTATGTACACACACCTGGCCATGAAATGTGGCACTTACTCAAGGATCTGCCCTGTTACACTATTTTTTGGGGGAGGCAGGGACAGCACAGGCCAGCAGGCTTTAGGAAGGGATTGCAGGCAGATGCAAGGAGAGTCACTGACTTTCTGGCAAGTCATACCTAATGCCTTTTTTAAAAGCAACAGATGGTGTGTGAACAGGCAGCAAAGCTTATTCTCAGAAAAACCACAACACCAGACATAGTGCAAGTGCAGGCATAAGGCCACAGATATAAACTTCAAGTTATTTTCAGGCACCATTAGTAATAAGGAAAGAAAATCAATAAAGAGTGCCAGGCGAAGGGAGATGGGTTTGCTCACTGTGACATGAGCTAGAAATCAGATCCCAATCTCACCTTTAAAGGAGCACTGTTGAGGAGAGTCATAAAGGTTAGAAACCATCCCTGGAACTTATTTGACAATGTCCCCTTAATGCAGCTGATGTCAAAGCCTTTCCTGACAGACCTGCCTTTGCTAATAGTCTGCTGTCATTTCAAAAGCACTCGCAACTCACAGCAAACTTGCTGGATCCTGTGAAACCCATCTCCTTTGGCCTCTTCTGAAACCTTCATGTTCTGCCAGGAGTTCTTAACCTGAACTGCAGTTCCAAACAGAGCTCTCAAACTATTTTCATGCAAACTCCTGCAAGGAGGTATTAGAGGTATTTGAGAGAGATCTCAAGTTATTGGAGGGTTTTTATCACATTAAAACCACCTACAGATGCCTCTGCCCTTCAGAGCCCTGTGAAAAACACCAGGACAGTGGAACTGGGACAGTCCTGCCACCTCCAGCCTGACTTGAAGGAGGTCCCACAAATATTCCCACAGTTTGTCCTGTGCCTCCCAGAGCTCTGAAAAGTTAGGGAGAAGGCAGAAACAAGGGTCTAACCCCACTCACATGCATCCTCATTTGTTCAACTGGATATACCCCCTGTATAGGTGCAGAATTCACCCCAAGTTCAGTATGACAATAAAAACAATCATTTCAGCAGCTGGCACTGATATTTCTCACCTTTTTATTCTCTTTCAAAGCATTGCATCCATTCAAACTAGACACAGAATTAAATATAGGGCTGCATCTTAATATGAAATAAAGTTATTCCAAATACTTTTATCAAAGGAACAGATTTTGGCAGTCTTCCTCATACTGAGGATAATCTCACTTCACAAGGAACTGTCTCTAATTATCTCATGTCTCATTCCATCCCACTGGCACTGCTCAGGTCATGAGGGAGGCTGAATGTGGCTATTGGTGATCTGTCCTTGTAGTTTAATTACAAGAAAACCTCTTCCAGCCCCTCTAGTGTTGGTGGCCTGTGTTCCCATGAATCCCTTCAGGAATGGTGACTCCATCACTTCCCTGGGCAGCCAATCTCTCCCTTCAGTTCATCCATTAAAGATGTCCATCTGCTTTTATACCTTGCTTAGAGCCCGTGACCTTTTCCTGTGCCTTTTTTCCCCAAGTGGCCCAGCAAATACCTCTTGACTCACCATAAGGAGACCTCATCTGGATTAAAAACAATTTGCAGTGACATCAATCTGTCTCAGGCCAGGGTTGTTTAAAAACACATTTGTCTTCTCCAACAAAGCAATCCATATGCTCACTTTGGCCCAGGGACCATTTGTTGAACCAAGGGGTAGAATGCAGGAATCTGCCTGCACATGCCTTTCTCCATGGATTTTCTCTTTTCCCTGAAAAGGACCTGTAATGTTGTTTTATCCTACATTAAAAAAAGGAAAATCTGGAAAAAACAGAACATTTTGTTGGTTCACAATGCTACAGGACTGGAGGAGCATCTGCTGTGACAGGAGGTGAGCATGGAGTGACCTACGTCAGAAAACTTCTAGACACGTTGGAGCTCTTTGCAGAAATGAAGACAAATTTCCACTCTGAATGTTTATTTTCCTCTTGATGAATAAAGACCATCTGAAAGCAGGAAAAAGCCTCCCACTGATTTCGGTAGTGGCTTGTGATCTCAGCTGTCTTCACCTATCAAAGCAAAACAGGAATAGGAATATTTTTGCATCCAAAAGCCTGGACAAAATCACCAATTAGAAGTCATGAATGCCACAGAATCACTTCTGCTTCGGGGAGAGCTGCAAAATCAGGGCCCACAATTATCAGTTTGATCCTAAACCTTAAATTTCATTTTAAGATGTTAAGGAGACAGTCATAACTAGAACAAAAAAAAATCTTCAAATTCTCTTTTCTTTATTTCAGTTAAAGCTTTCAGAAACATGGGAACAAGAATCTATTTTCCTGGGCAGTTCCAGGAACCACACCAGAACAAGAGTCAGCAAAAAGAGTCAGAAGCTCATTGTAAGAGAAAAATTAGTTCAGAAACCCAGAACAACAAGCAGAATATCATGTGAATTGCTGTCAGTGGTGAAAAATCTCTTTAACTTTGAAAATATGGATTCCCATCCCTTTCCAGATTGTGCAGACCATAATGCAGTGTTTGGCTGCTTCTATCTATAATGTTAGGGTGGGATTTTCAAAGATGCTCTCTGTTGGCTTCATTTCAATTCTTATGAAGGCAATGGAACATTTCAATGGGGTCCACACATGGCTAATGTGGAAAATGTCTTCATATTTCTTCCTTTTCTGACCTTTGATTTTGGCTGACCAAGCTTTGAGCACACAGATACACTGAGCCAGGTCCAAGAATCTTTTATACCTTTTGGCTGCTGGTTAAGGACTCCTGAAAAGAGTCAGGGCATCCAAAGACTTTTCTGATCTCACCTTTGGAGGCTGGATCTGAAATGCCTTAGTTCAGCCACTGCTGAGGCTGAAGATGAAAGTGGTTACATTAACTGTAATATTCAAGGGTTATCTTTACTCAAAGACCCTAAACTCATTGCTGTCACTTAATTTCATCTCATCCCATTCAGGACACCAGGTTCAATGTGGTTTTGGTGAAGATGAGTTTGAGCTCTCACTGATCCCAACCCTGGTGAATTTTGACTTTGATTGGAGGTTAATGAATTCAGAGTTAACAGTTGTCACCAGTCTACAGTTTCCAGATCTTCCAACACAACATTTGTTTGTATTGATAATGTGTAGAAAAATTTGTCTGATGTCTGTCAAAGTAGTTTGGGTGTAAATTAAATCAGAGTGTGACCATCATGTCATCTGTCTCAGTAATTTTCCCCAAAATAGGCAGCTGCTCCCACTGCATCACAGACCTGGCAGGCACTGAACTGCCCTGTCAGCATGGAGCAAATGAGCCCAAACTCTCATCAAACTTGTAAATATTAATTCATTAAAAACCAATGACAAAAAGTTATGTGGGAGGGGAAAGACACTGGCAAAGTATTCTTCACTCATGAGCAGAATTGATCCAAGGTGGGGAGCCCAGGGTGCCAGGTGGGAAATGCTGCAGAGCAAGGCACGGTGTCCCTGATGCCCCAAAAAATGGGATTGAGACTGGTGAATGGGCTGGGAGGTGCCTCTGTGGAGTCACACCTGGGTACCTGGGGCTCAGCAGCACCTCGAGTCTGGGAGGACTTCAAAGAAGGTGCAGAGAGGAGCAGGGAGATGGAGTGCAAGGATAACTGAATCCAGTTTGTTGTGTCATGATGTTGATGCACTTGGCAAATACCAGAATTTCACTGCACAGAGATTCTCTGCTCCCCCGAGAACACAAAGACAAGGACATTTAATTCCTTTCTTTTTGTGCTTATTAAATAGTAATACTTCAAATTATTCCTTAAGAAATGTTTAAAACTAACAGTTCAACAAGTTATTCTGATTGAGTTTGTGAAGCAGATGCAATGACCTCAATGAGAAAGAGTCACTTATTTGATGTGAGCGACTGAATTTTTCTCTCTTAAAAGTTGCTGTGTGCAATATTGCTGGAATGTGGGGCTGGTGAAACCAAAGGATGGGCACTAAAACAGTATGTCTGACTTCTGAGTGGTATGCCTTTTTTTTTTTCAAAGATTAACCAAATCTTCAGAATTCAAAGCAATACAATTTCAAACCAAGGAAATTCAGTTTTCAAGCAAATGCGTTCTGCATAGTTTAAAAATAATGTAAACACTATTAATTTCCTATTTACAGCACATAATTCTGTACTCTTTTGTTTATCCTCCTTTAAACATGTAATTACTGTATATTGTAATGCACATTAATATCGTTTATTGTACATAGTTTATTTTAACAAAATAAATGTATTACGAAGTATTTTGACAGCATCCTTTTGGGGAGGTGTGATGATGTGTTTATTTTCCCAGATGTGTTAATTACATGCACCTTGCAGGATGTTTCAGGTAGGAAAAACACCTGCCAACATCTCATTTTGGAATAATTTTTGCTGGAAAAGACCTTTAAGAACATTGAGTTCAACCATTAACCCAGCACTGCCAAGTCCACCACGTCCCCAAGTGCCACATCTACATGTCCTATAAATACTTCCAGTGATGGTGACTCCACCATCACTGGCAAATGGGTTGTCAGGCTCTGGTGCTGGCTGGATTTTGTCATTCAGGGCAGATCCACGGCACCTCTTTTGCTCTCCTCCTTGAAAGATCACCTCAAAGTGGCCTTTTGCTGGCTCTGTTTCAGCCAGCACATCCTCCCCACCGCCCCCCTCTGCTCCCCAGGCTGGCTGCATCACTCAAAACCCTTTTTCCACCCTGCAGTGCTTTGTTCTGATCACTTGCTGAGGTTTCTACTGTCTCACGGTGTCCGGGTACAGCCCTGATTTCCTGCTGGCTGCAGAGGAAGGAAGTTTGCCACTTTCTAACCCTGCCTCTAATCCTGAGCCTGCAGCACAGCCAGACTCCATCAGAGAAATTCAGCGAAGGAAATGACTTCACACCAAGGAGATGTTTTGCAGGTGTTCACAGCTCTGGCAAAGAGTTTGTAGGAGCTTGTGGATGTTCTACGTGAGAAATCTCCACATACAGAAAAAGAGGGACACGTTGCTTTAAATTGCTTTCCTACTACAGTTTTGAGGTTTATTAAGGACACAAAACAATTTGCAGGTTTCCCATAATAATGCCAGTTGACAATATCAGAGGGAGCAAGAGGTGCAATTTGAAACAAAACATGAGGACTTTTTAAAGGGTAGTTAAACTCTCCATCAGCAAAAAAACTGCTCCTGCTGCTGTTGGATACAGGAGTCTATTCAGAATTACAGAAGGCAGGGTGATAAAATCACCTTCTTCCTACTCAGTCACAGTGCAGCTTTTACAGATTAAAAAAAATAATTATATGACCTAATAAATTTCAGGTTAAATTACATCTGTCCCAGTGTGGACAGGACACCTGGGGAAGTTTCAAGCATGCATCCCTGTAAATGAAGGTGACTGTATCCAGGAGACAAGGCACCGAGTGGGGGAAGACAGGTGCAGTATTACTCTCAGCAGCAATTCTCCCCTAATGGCTATCTGAGAAGGTGTCTTTGTCTTGTGAGCTCCTGTGGGCCTCTCCCACCTGGCAAATCTTCCTTCTTTTACTTAATTTCCCATTTTGCTCAGGGGAGGAATGAGGGATGAATGTGAGTGTGTCCCCCTGCAGGTGGGAACCAGAGAACAAAGGCACCTGTGTGGCTGTGGTCATGGGGGGCTCTTGTGGCAGCCCCCAGGTGTCCCCCTGGTTTGCAGAGAGCAGGTCTGAGGAGGTGTGAACTGTCCTGTGGAACTGTCTGCTCTCTTTCCTGTGCTGGACTTGTCTCACCCACCATTCCTGGACACTCCACAGCTTTCCTGGAAGCACATCTGGCCGTCCCCCAGCTCTGTGTGCATCCTCAGAGGAGCAGCTCTCCAAGGAGCTGAGCAGCTCAGGGAACTGTGGGAACACCCTCCCAAACCCCCTCTTTCCCACCACCTCAGCCAGGAGCTCACTGAAACCAAATCTTGCACTTTGGCTTGGCCCCTCTGACTCTGGAAATTGTCAGGAGAGATGCCTTGGGCTCTGCAGAGCCTCACTGATCCCACGTGAAGCCATTTCCCCTCCAATCCCTGGATAAAAGCAGATGGCTCTGCACATTTAATGTGTTTCTCTCTCTTTTTTTTTTTTTTTTCTTTTTTTCAGGAATTGTCCCTTGTGGGGTAATATGTTTTTTTCTTTCCAATAACATAGCTCCAATTAAGCAAAGCACTGAAATACGGTGCTCAACTGTAAAAGCCCACTGATATTAAGCAAAACACTTAATCATGAGCTTAAGTCCTTGGCTGAGTCAGGGCTAAATATGCATTCCCCCCAATTTCAA
This sequence comes from Drymodes brunneopygia, assembly GCA_013400955.1. Lineage (NCBI taxonomy): Eukaryota > Metazoa > Chordata > Aves > Passeriformes > Petroicidae > Drymodes > Drymodes brunneopygia. The sequence goes on from VZTZ01002127.1 coordinate 451,123, forward strand.
GGCAGTGATCTGAATACTTATTTCCATTTCATTGGCCTTGAGACCTTTTTCTTTGACTGTTATTCCTGAATGACTGCAGGGGAAGATTAACTAAGAGGGGGTGGGAGGGGGAGGTGATGGAAATGTTGGTAACTGCATTTATGTCACTGGGAAGAAGCTAAACCTGGGGAAGAATCAGGCTGTTGTGGAGGAGGCAATGCCTTTGTGGGGTGTTTCCACACCCCAGTGACCGTTCACTTTGCTCAGGGAGAAAGGTCACACCGAGCAAAAAGCTCACCAGGAAGGGAAACTGCAACATTACTTTTTTACCACGGGGTTTGCTGTTGTAAGGCTGTTCTCTGGGTTTCTACAGCAATAATGCTTCGAGCAGCAGGAGGAAAGGGGATTTAGCCTCGTCTGCCCAGAAGAGTCAGTGATTAGGAGCATTACAGGGCGAGATCAAAATCTGGGCTGATTTACACCCTCCAGAATGCCGGAGGCACCAAGGCTATGAAGCCAGGGGAGAAAATTCATCCCCTCCTGGCCTGAGCTGGGAGGGGAGGTCAGTAGGTCTCACACTCGGTGGTGGCAGTGGAGCAGATGTCACAGTCACAGCGGATGGCCACCGGGTAGGTGTAGAAGGGGTCCACATCAGGGGCACACCTGGGCAGCTTCACCGTCACCATCCTGGTCTCGTTGTAGGTGCAGATCCGGTGGTGGGACTCGATGTAAGGAGGCTCCAGGATGGGCTTCTGCAGGGGAGAAATGCTCAGGCAGGGAGCAAGACAAATATCTGGGGCCCCAGGTTCCTCAAGGGGATTTTGTGTGAATAGAGGAGCTACTGGATCAGGTGGAAGGGGCCATGGGAATAAATTTTAGGCTACGTCCTTCAACACTCGCCTCTTGGAGCCCTGCCATGGAGGGGAGTGGGTGCATGTATGTGTTTCAGTTTGTTTAAAGCATAAAGCTCCAATTAAAACCTGCTTGAAGGAAGACAAAAGATTATCCCAAAAGCTGGTTTTCAGCAGAGTATGAGTGTTTCGACAGAATGCTGCCAAAAGCAGCTGCTTTCTTCCAAAAGCATTGATTTTCCATTAAGCACATTCTGCTGGAAACCCTTCATGTGCTCAAGCTGCCTGAGAGCAGGGGTGCATTCAGGTGCCAAAGGTTGGGGTTTTTTCTCAGCCAGACCAGTCTTCCCTGTCAGGCTGCATTTCCCCCAAATCCCAATACCTTCACGCTGTGGGGAGAGCTCTCAGCACAGCAGCCAGCATAGAAGTCTGCAGTTCCTCCTGAGAAAATCAGCTTGGCCAGAGACCTCAGCCAGCAGAAGATGATGGGAGCCTGAAGGCCTTGAAACCTGCACTGCCATGTGGTGTCACAGTGGCATTGGTTTTGCTGAAAAATCAGGTTTTCCTCAGCAAGGACACCCATTTTCCAAAGACTCCAGGAATGGGAAGCACACAGAAATGGGAGCCCACTGCATAAGGTGACACAGCAAGAGACATTTTAATTTCTTTCTTCCCCTCTGTGCTGTGCAAAGAGCTGTCCCTGGGAACCAAGAAAGATGGTATAGGAGAGAACAGATCCAACATTTCACCAAGAAGATGTGCAAACACCCTCCCCTCCTACATCCAAACACCTCGTGGTGCCTTCTGGAAGCTGCTGAACCCTCAGCCAGGTGCATTCAGCTGAACTACAGCCCCAGGGGTGCTGCAAGACAGCAAGAGAGGCTGCAAGGTCTGAGCTGACAGAGGAGCTTGGAAGTAGGGGGAAGCAGGGGTCAAGAGATCCCTCACAGGAGCCTTATCCCAGCACGGAATCCAGGCACTGCTGGCCTTTTCCCTCATCCCACCAAGCCATGAAGAAGGGGAGTCAGAGGTGGCACACAGACCCTGGTTCCTCCTCTGGACACTTGTGTAGAGTCCTTGTCTTCATGTGGACAAACCCCCCTGAGTCACTTGAGATTTCCCAAATAAATTAAACTGGAATTGGCTCCTTGAGCCTTCCAGTTGCAGAATGGCAAAGTCAGTCAGAAACTGTTCTGACATGTGTGTGGATGCACTTACGCTCTTTCTTTCTCCCTCTGTACACCCCTAAAACTTCAGTACTTCATATTTATACAGGGCTGGGACTTAAAATGGGACCAAATTAGGAGCAGACATTATCTTTGGGATCTGCTTTTTGGAACAAAATATATCACCCATCCATCGGGAGCTCCATCTTAATCTCACAGGAATTCTTTTTTTTTCAAGTGAAGCAGTAAAGTCCTGCTCTCCTTGAGTGTTCAAGCTGTAAGAGGCTTTCAGATTGCGTGGTAAGAGCATTACATAAGTGCTTCATTAATGTCATCACACGGCTTCCACTCCCCTTTGAGGAGGGAGGGGACAGCCAACAACAAACGCTGACAGCGGCAGCCGGGGGGTCATGGAGCAGGACACCGAGGGTGGCTGTCTTTGGAGGGCTTTTTTGGGGGGACAAACACCAGCCAGGGACATCCCTGGGTGTCAGCCTCACCTCCCAGGTCTCGCAGCGTCCCCAGCAGGCGTCTGTGGTGACCCTGAGCCCTCGGCAGCCGGGTTTCCTGGCCAGGAAGGTGAACTCCCTCACGGCACAGCCCACGAACGTCCGCAGGTCGATGGCCGAGGCCTTGGTGGCGGCGCCGTGGCCGGACAGCAGCAGGACAAGGAGAGCTGCCAGCATCAGGCACTGCAGCTTCATGCTGAAAGGCAGGAGGGAGAGGAGGGGAGGGTTGGGAGAACCAGCAGGCAAGAAGTGCAAGTGGATGGGCTTGGCTGAAGCGGGAATTGCCCTTCCTCCCTTCAGACACAGAGTTACCCATCCTCACTCGGCCTGAGAGGAGAGCGGCAGGTGGAGGAATGAGCGGTCATCTACTCCCAGAAGTGGAAAATCTCAGTAAAAAGGCCTGTCACACAGTGCTGCAGCATGATGGCTTTCCCTGCAGAGCAGAGGGAGTTTGTCTGGAAGAGATAAAGTCACTGGCCAGTGCCTCATCCCACTGGAATCTCCATATTTCAGATTTGCTTTGCAGCACATACATTTCTACCACCCTGCTTGGGTTGTCCTGAGCTCACACAAAGCCAATAGCTGCATAGTTGGGAGCCAAACATCCCTGAATTTGTGCTGTAATCTCAGCATCTCCCAGAAGTGTCACTGGAGTTGCCAGTAGCAGCACCCTGTGCACCAGAGTTGTGCCATTCCTCTCGCAGGGCTGCAGCCAGAGGGGCTGGCTGTGCCTGCAGCAACCCTCAGACCCAGCCCAGGCTGCCAAACCAGGGATCAGAGCTGGCCAGACAAGGGGGGACATGGCCAAGGTGACCAGAGGAACCCTGAACTCACACCTGAGCAGCCCAGCATCCACCAAGACCCTCTGATACCTTTTCAGCTTCTGTCTCAGTGAAGAAAGCAACTAATTTCTCTGTCAAAAAAAAAGAGAGCTGGAAAGAAGCTCTAAGCCACAAGGTCCATTTTACAATTCACATCCCATCATTGCATGCACATACACCTGTCTTAGAAATCCCAGATTCAACACTTAATTTTGAAAAAGTCAGCTACTGCATGGGGCACAGACTGGTGTGTGCTGGGGTCTGTCCTCAGCTGGACACACCAAAATTAAGTGAGCTGGGACTGCCTTTTGCCTGGTTGATGCTTGAGGCTCTAAACTTCTGTTAAACAAAATGATTTAAATTTGCTAAATCTGAGCTTTAAATGAGCACATGTTGTTTGTATCATATTTGTCACCATGTATACACTAGAGTCTTACATGTGATTAAAGAGAGTATGTTCATATACAATCTTCAACAAGGTAAAAAAAAAAAGCTAAAATTCCTTATTTTTAAAAGAAGATATGTGAGAGCAAAACAGACAAACCTCAGAACAAATCAAACATTTATCCTTTGCCACTTTAGCAAATCCTGCTGCTTTATTCATGAGCCAGAGCCATGGCAGGGAGCAAACACGGACACGCACTCACCTAACTCGTTGGAGTCAAAATTCCTTCTGCAGTTTTAAATTGCAGATGGTGTTTCAGGATGGCAGAGGGAGCAGCAGGAGACCTGCACTGCAATCTCTGTCAGCTTTGTGATCAGTGGATCTCCCCAGCAGCTGCTGCTGGGATGTCTAATTGCTCAAATTTATAGAAAGGGTCTTGTCAATCAAGGCAGATCCTTACTTGAACTACCCAAGGCACCAAAGTCATTGACTGTAAAGCAAGGCCCCCCCTTTCCAGCAGTGATTAGCTTCAAGGGAATTATTGTTTTTGCAGGTTATTGTTTCATAACCTGATCAAAAAATGAGTATCTTGGTGAGTGAAATTATGAGCATGCACTGGGGCAAAATGGATCTTCTTTTCCATAATGGAATATCAACACCTTTGTGAAGGAATTGGAAGCTGGCTCTGAAATTATCATTTCCCCTCTAATTAACAAGCCCTAAGTAAACATCCTCAAGGGAGACTTCTCAGATATTTATACCAAAAAAAACCCTGGATTTTTGTCAACTGCAGATCTTTTTTTACTCAATTACTCTGCACAAGCAACGGCAAGGGATGGGGGGAGGAGGTGTAAGCTTGCAAGGAAAGAAAATGTTCTTCTCTTGGCAAGCCAGGCAGCTGAAACACAGGTGAACATCATTGTGAAAGGAAATTTAGAAATCATGTCCTCTGCCTTCACTGTGCAAACCCAATTTCTGGGTATTCACAGGACAGGGAGCAGCTGAGGAACTTGATTCTCTGAAAAACTTGCTGGTCAGTGAGCTCATAAAAAATGAGTGGGAGAGAGAGTCATAAGCTCACACAGTCACAGGGAAAAGTCATCTCCCTTCCTTTCCCCTGTGGATGGGCAGTGACTTCCCAGCTCCAGCACCAAGAAAAACCCAGACAAGGCAGGGCAAGTGTCAGGGATTATGGACCCCTCAGGATGATGCTGTCAGAAGCAGCCACAGCAACACAACCCAGCCCTGAGAACAGAAAACACGGGGGAAACCTTGATTCAAATAAAATCCATGCTACAATGTTTTAGAGGGAAAAACAAAATGAGTAGAGGGCAAAAAAAGAATTAGAAGGATAAAACCAAAAAAAAACCAACAACTGAGCAAAACAGCATCTGTTGATGTCCAGAACATACATCTTATCAAATATGAAGCAGTGATTACTATGAGCCTGTTAATTTACCTTACAAATATCCAATACATAGTTCTGGTGGGTTGTATCAGGCTTGCTGCATTATGAGCTACAGAAAATGAAAATTGCCATTAAGGAAATGCAATATCGAACCATTCAGGACCAAAAGAGGGACATCACACTGGTTCTTCTCCCTTTTTCAGGGTGAATAATCCATGGCTCGAGGTCCTTGTCTCACTGCCAAGACCAGCAGCCCACATTTGGTGCAGCAGCAGAGCTCACACTTGTGCCCAAACCCCTGGGAACCCCAGAGCACTTGCTGTGTTTCATTATTTTGCTTGGAGCAGCCTCACAAACTGGAATGTAAAAGGCTGGTTATTTACTCTCAGGGTCTACCTTTTCTGTCTAAGTTAGGAAGCAGTGATTAGAACAAGTGAAAGAGGAAAGGGATTGTGTGAAAAACAGAAAAGCAGCAGGCATTTAGTGCTGTTAACACATTGCCATCATGGCATGGGAAACAACTGCTTCAAATAATTAATTCACTTAAAAGGAACCGAAAGAAAAAAAAAAAAAAGAAGTAACAGATCTTTTAATAAAAATTTGAAAACTGTCCTGAAGTTAGGGGGTGTTTAAAATCTATTCCAGCATTCTCCCTCATTATTATTCCCAGTCTTACTGACAGTAAAAGACTTCAGGTTCAAGTGAAGGGTGATCAGGTGAGACATTGGAGGAGGAATATTGAATGGAGGTGCTGGAAATGTCTCCATCAGATCACCAGACAATGTCCTAGAACCCTTTTTCCCCCACTGAAACCAACAGGGGAAAGCAGGAAATTGAAAGACAAATGAGATCATAGGGATCAGCCAAAGTCTTGTCACTGATCTAAAATGATCAGCAACTTGCCACCAAAATAGCCCTAAAACTACTTTTCTGTAATTTTCACTGACCAAAAATAAAGCTAGAAAGTAGACTTTTAAAGTTATTTTTTTAAAAAAATATACAGTTTAAAAGTTCCTGACTTAGGGGGAAAGCATGCAAAAGTGAAAATACTGAGCTTAAGTCCCCTTTATTTGATTCTGGAAATGTGCCAGCCAAAGTCAGCCCAAGATTAGAGGCAGGTACAGGAAATACGTGCCAGATGGCAGATGAACCAGCTTTGACAGATCCTTCTTCTTCTATGGATTAAAAAACCAGGTGCTGGAGTTTTTGTGTAATTCAGCTTGGTTTCAGTGACTTCAGCTAACTAAGATCCTGTTCTCTCTTCTCCATTTGTAGTGAACAGCCTCTTAGAGTGAAACAAAAGAGAAATTGCAGACTCTCACTTAATTCTGTCTCTAGAAAATCCTGTCTGTTTGTGGGACAGACACCAATTCCTGAAGGATTTGCACTGTGCTGTGTGAAAAGCCTGAGTGCTGGCTTTTTCCCATGCAGAATTTTGTTGTCTTGCTGTTCTGTGAGTTTATCTCATTTAAGTTAATCAATAAATAGGATTTCAAATTGGATTGGTCATGAGAAAGGAGCTAAGATGAGCTGTTTAATGAGACAGAATAGGGGAAATACCAATTCTGAGTGGCTGCACACAGTAAACTCTGCAGAGAGCCAGGTAGGCAGTGCCAGGGCAAAAGAACCTGGTGAGGACCCAGGCAAGCAAAGACAGTGACTGGACAGGAGATATTTAATGCACTGCACAAGAGAGGGGTTGGAAACCTGGGAATTAGTTCAGAAGTAAGACAGAAGGAGAAATGAGTGAGGAACCAAGTTGGTCTGGGATGTCTGGCCAGGTTCACAGGAGGTGGCATCCAAGAGAGGTTGAGATTCAGTTTAGAGCAGAGTGAGTCATAAAACAATCAGGTAGGATACATAGCTGTAAATGTTAGATGTAATTTGATGAACTCACTGAAAAAAAATAGCACCAGAATCACTTTCCCCTATACAAGTTAATATTGGACTTTATCTCAATAGGTTTACTCTTTGCTGGCAGTTCTGGAAAAAAAGATAACCTTTATGTCCTGAGAAGAGCATTTCAAACAAGTGAATTAAGAGTATTTAATCCATCCCCACAGCTGCTGCGTGTTTATCTTGGAGTGTGACTTTCTGTCATTTTTTATGTTTTGAAAGAATGCAAGGAGTTGTTTTGTAAAGGTACAGACAAAGAAGGTTTCACCTTGAGAGGGCATGGCTGATCTGGAAATGAAAATCAAAGGCAGCAAGTAAAGCTCCTCGAAAGGCTCTGACAGAAACACTGCCAAGTGCAAGCCCAGGGAGCACAATGCAGCCCTCAGGAAATGTGTTCCCAGGCAGGAGTTAGATAAATGTGGGCTCTCCCTGCTAACAATGGGACACCAGTCCCCACTGAAGGTCTCGGGCACACAAAGCCACTTCTGCTTTAAAAGACTTTCTGCTCATTTTGCGTCCCGGGCTTAAATCAACACGAGCTGGCAGAGGCTGAATGAGCATTAGGGGGAGAAGAATTTAGTGGGGAAAGAGGATTTCTTGAGGCTGCTATGGCAGGAAATCACACCACACTCAGTGCTCAGGGGAATGACCCTCTTGCAGAGGAGATAAACACTTCTTGCAGCTGGTGGGGTACCTGTGTTAGGCCTGCAGAACAGCCCAGTGGACACACCGGTAAAACCCAGCCCTGCAGATCTGAGGTGCTGTGGAAAAGCTCTATGCTGACTGCAGCAATATCACAGCTGCTTCAGCACAGACACTGCCTCAGCAGCGTGGCTGTTATGAGGAATCTGTCAGACACAATTCTTCCCTTCCTTTTCCATCAGACTTGGAAAATGAAGTCCAAGGGTGAGGCTTAACATTAACAAAAAACGCTAATCCCCGGGTTGCCTGAGGCACATCTATCCTGGTGAGATAACACCCTCCTGCTGAAAAACGCCTGTAGCTATGATGGATTCAATCCAGAGGAGAACTAATGAAGGTCCTACAGACACTAGAAGAGCTGAAGACTCTAAAATTTTGTGGTAAGCATTTCTAACGTACAGGTATTGCACCCAAACCAAGGTAATTCCAGTAAAGATAAATCCATTGTAGAACTGCACGTTGAATTCAGAGCCAGATCATAACCTGATTTGGTACTCTATGGACAAAAAAATCTCTACTATAGTTTGAACACATTTACTAAAATTCATTTTTTAGATGTTTATATACAGGGTACCTCAGAAAAGCTGATTTCTCAAACCTTGAACTTTGAACAAAATGCTTTGCAAGTAGAAATCAGAAGGAAAAACATTAAGGCAAAAAGGAATTAAAGACTCTCCATGGTCAAGAAAAGAACAGGGTCTAACAAAAATCATCCTGATCCAATGGCAAAGGATAGCAAAATTTAAAATAAAAGATGTGATAGACCAGACCAGTTTGTCTGATATCTGTCCCAGTCTGACTAGCACAAATATTGATTCCTGAGTCCTGCTCTGCTCTGGCAGTAAGTTACAGGTTGCAAAGCTCAAGAACTGCTGAAGACACATTTCTCAAACACTGACTGGCAGGAAGAATTTACCTGCAACAGGGGCATTCCTGGGGAGTTCCCTGAAGGTTTAGGGGTTGTGATACATGCAATGGTGAGGGGAAAATCAGGAAAAACACACATCCAGAATGGATGAGGAGGAGAGTAAAGGTACAACTCTGAGTGCCGGAAACTTACTTACTTACTTACTTACAGACCTGCTTAGGAAGGAAGGAGACTTATTTCTTAAGGCTGCCATATCCTTGCCCTGGAAAGGTGTGTTTTTCAAGCACAGCTCCTGATATGAAGCAATCAAACACCACTTCTCCATGCTGTTGGTAACATCCTTCTCAGTTCTCCCTTTGGAAGCATGTGCACCCTTACACTGTCATCAAACACAGCCACATTTCTTCCCTGTTGAGCTGTCCCTTCTTGGTGGTGATGCTGATCACATTCAGCCCAGAATCTGAATTCAGGAATTCGAATCCAATGGGATTGGCTGAATATTGATGTGAGCAAGAACTGGGCTCTCTAATTTTACACCAGGGAGTTTTGGAGATTTGATCTGAGTTCATTGCAGTGTGGAAAAGATTTTTCCAATAAATACAGATGCTATGCAAACTTTATGTGGTTGACAACAACCACTTTAACTCAAGTCACTTCTGCACTCCACAGCTTTCCTCTATTAGTCTTTTTTGAAAAGACATTTTAGTCTTTTAGGACAGGCTAATGAGCAATGACACAGCTGCTCTGGGCTCAGAATTTGAAGATGAAGCTTCTTATTCAAAACTACAGAAGTTCAAAGACACATTACCTTAATTCAATAATTTCCCTGCTGTTCATGGCCAGTGCACTGGAAAACAGACACCTTGTCTGACTCTCGTCACCCCCAGTGCTGATGCCCCGTTTTTAACTTTGCCTTCGTGATGAGTGAAGTTTACAAATCAGACAAAGCTGGAAATGAAGTCTCCCAAAACAAAGTTATTGTCTCTTCCTGTGAATCCTGTCAGAATAAACTCCAAGAACTATTGAACTAATCAAAACCCAGCCAGGAAAACAAACACGATGGGAGTCCCAAACCCCAGAGAGGCACTCGGCCAAATCAAACCTGGGCACAGAACAGACCCAGACAGTGACAGGCAAGAGGTGTCAGAAGCAGACAGAACCAAATCTTCCAGCCTGAACTCTTTTTACCCACCCTGGGGAAATGCAGATCTCAGTCAACACTTTGAGTCCTCAGAGTATTTTCAGTGTAAGTTCTTCACCCTGTTCCCACTGATTTTAACAAGTTCCTTGTGGATGTGGAGTCTCCCATGTCATGGGACCAGCGGGGCTGACAGAGGCCAGGAAGAAAAACAGGTTTCAGCAGGCCAGGAACAAACCCCACCACCACAGAGAGACAGCTGAGGTACCAGAGGGTGGCCAGGTTTCTGTTGTTTATCTTGAGTCACCAACTTATCAGCAACTGAAGAATCACCAGGGAAGGAAGACAAGAAGAGTGAGAGATAACAAAAATCCATTTTTCACCTCTGAGCATCACTGCCACAGGCACATCACACTGTGACTGCCTCACCATCTTCTCAGGGAAGAATTTCTTCCTAATTAACATCACTCATTATAGTTTACAGCTTATTTACAAATTCTGACATCCCAGTAGTAACGATTTCACCTGAGCTAAAAGTTCAGGTCAGAGCCTGCACTCTCCTGCATATGGATTAATCAATAAAGATCAACTGAAAAGAGTACCACAAATTCAATGTTATGGTGCTAATGCTACACACCTCTGCCTGCCTTCAAGCATGTTTTCTATTCTGCAGTCTTTGTAAGCAATGTCTACTTTAATTAAATCAGACAGATAAATCCTGATAAAAACAAAACTCTTTGTCATTTAAAGACTCTTTCAAACCAGACATTAATTTATAAAGATTGGACAGTCTAACAAGACAAGTTTTGTGTTTCACAGAGCTTCATGCAGTATTTGACTCTGACAAGGTCAGCTATATCCTCTGATGTTCAAAGGTCAAATATGTAAATCACAGCTGAGTATAATAACTTCTTGCTTTGCTTGCAGCTGGCATGTGGCAACTGGATGTTGAAATCCAGCTGCTTAAATCCTCGATCATCCATTTCAGTTTTAACCCAGCAGTGAGATGACTAAAAGGTATGTTTGCAGAGGTGTGTGCCAAAATGTACCCCAGGGATTCCCACTCTACTCCAAGTACTAAAAGACTCTGAACCTCTTGGACATGTAAAGAATACAACATACAGATGTTGCTTTATAAGGAAAATGCATTACAAATGACTCACAGATTATGCTGGAAAGATAATAAAATGCTGGGTTTGACTCGAAACATAAGGCTAGAAAATTGAATTTAATGTTTGCTTCCTTAATTAGCATCAGAGATCAACTGTCCTGCAGGCTCCAGTTTCTGAACACTTTATAAAGCATCACCCAAGAGCAATAAGCACTGTAGGTTAAATTTACAAGGGTTAGCAATGGCCAAATCTCCACTGACACTGAAAGGGGAAAACTGCTGGTCTTGTACCTCCTTTGGAAAACCCTCCTCAGGGTTGGCCACAGGGAGCCAAACATGGAACAAACCCCAGGGCCACAGCCCAATGTTTACTGATTTTCCTACTTTGGGTGGCATTCCCTGCACAGCATGGAGAGCACAGGTGGAACTACAATGTGCCTCTAAAGAGACTGATACCAGTGACAGCTTCTGGACACCACAGATGCACAGCCTTTTACAGCTGAGATATCACCCCATTTTTTTTCCTAATGCCAAACTTAAATGTCCTCTGGCACAACTTGAGGTGGTTTCTCTTGTCCTATTCCTTCTTACTTGGGAAAATGGACTGACTCCCACCTGACTACAGCTTCCTCTCAGGGAGTTGCAGAGTGAAAAGGTCCCCCCTGAGCCTCCTTTCCTCCAGGCTGAGCCCCCCCAGTTCCCTCAGCTGCTCCTCACAAGACTTATGCTCCTGATCCCTCCCCAGCTCTGTTCCCTTCTCTGGACCTGCTCCAACCCCTCAATGTCTTTCCTGTCCTGAGGGGCCCAAAACTGAGCCCGGGTGAGGCCTCACCAGTGCCCAGCACAGAGTGACAATCACTGCCCTGCTCCTGCTGTCACACTGTTGATGGCACAGGCCAGGTGCCATTGGCCTTTTTGGCCACCTGGACACACCTGGCTCATGTTCAGCCACTGCTGACCAGCACCCCCAGGCAGTCAGAGCAGGAGATCCACACTGAGCCTTTGGCTGACATGGCTGAGACAGCCCTATCCTCATACACTGGGAAATAGGAGTGAAGGGTTTTCCTGGACACAAGGCACATGTGACATGTTCAAAAATGCCTTGTCTCCTTAATTCCTTTAACATCTGATCATCTTTCAAGGCAGATAAATGTTTGAACAGATTTTGACTGGTGTTTTCACCTCACTGTAGCACCTCCAGGTATAAAACTTCATTCCAAACCCAGGCTGTTCCCCAGTGTCCCCTCTCCTCTCAGGTCTGGGGCAGAGCAGCACACTCCATGCAAGCTCCCTTTTTCCACAGTCTGCAAAGTGCTGGTCCACTTCCATTGCAGGGTGCCCAAACAGATGGTACACACCTTGCCTCTCAGCATCACAGTGACATTGACTGCAGTCCCTACAAAATACCTCTCATGCATGCATTTAAAATTCTCTGAACTAAGAAGTGAAGTTATACTGCCTACTTCCCATTTTTTTTCCCATGTCAAAGAATAGGTGAGAAGGTTTTTTTCTCAAGCATATTTTACATAATTAATAATAATGGAGAGTCTCAGAGGAGAAAAGTTTTAGTAACACTGGTCATGCAATGACAACTGCACCAGGAAAGGGCAGTTCCCTGCTCCTGAAATAAAAAAAAAAGTCCTTTCCATTTCCCCAGCAGCAGAATAACATCTTTTGAACAATGCTGCCCTGTTCATAACCAAATTCTTTAGTAGGCAGACATTGTGTCTAGACAGCCTGAGAACAACTGCCTCAGTTACCACCCCAGGGCTGGGGCTCACTGCCTGTGCTCAAGTGTTTACCTGAATGCTCAGGTACCAATCACAAATCATGCAGCAGAGAATTATTCAGTTCTTCCCTGGAGCTGATGGGTGTCATTGCAAAACAGGCAGGAAGCAAACTGGGATCACACATTCCCTCTGAGGCTCATATCCATAAAAGCTTTCTGGAGGTCAGGCAGACAATGTACACACAATAATGGATGATTTGAATGGGATCAATTTACTGCAGGAAGAGGAAATGAGCCCACATCACCCCTGTTAGAATTGACCACTTTCCCACATAGACACAGCAGATTTGTCCAATCTCCTCACAGGTCTTTATTTTACTTTTGGTGACAGCAACAGGACTTCCATCATTGACTCTGGCAGGAAGAGAATGAAGTCCTGCAGTTTACAGAAGAGCTGTACTTAATCTGCCTCGTCGTGTTTCTGTACTTGGAAAAGGCAAGATCTCCATCATTCAAGCTCACGTGAGTGCAGTCATGGTAAAAATAATACAGTGTTCTTTAAAAAATCCCCAAACCTTAGCCATGGATAGAAAAACGTCTGGTTTATCCTCGAGATTTAAACAAAATCCCCTTCTGCAGAAGGACAAACTCTATTCTGGGCTAACACAAACCTTTTTTCTGCATATCCTCCCCTCCAGGCATCTGATCCTTTGGGAAGTGAAGAACTCAGGGAAGTGTGTTGTGGGATGGAAAACCTGAGGACTGGGGATCCAGTGGAGAGTGGGTGAGGGTGACCCCACAGCCCTCTCTCCTCAGGGAAGGGAGGAACCACGTGTGGAGCAGGGATGTCCTCCCTGCATCCCTCACACTCCCATCCCACTGGCACAGGAGTGCCAGAGACCGTCCTCCTCCTCCTCCTCCTCTTCCTCCTCCTCCTCCTCCTCTCACCTTCTCAATCCTCATTTTAGGGCAAAGAGAGAACCAGATAACAGCCCCAGCTCTGGAGAGAGACACTTCCAGGAGGTGAGATGCTACTTGGAAAAGGTATTAGCATGAACGGACTGATGGGGATAATGGATGGGAATGAGAGAATGTGAGCACATGGAAAACAGTTCAAGGTTACAGTAAAGGAAAATGCATTTTGAAGATGTGTTTTAGGGAGTTCATGTGCTGCCAAGTCAGGCAGCACAGAAGAAGACAAGACAGTGTGGAAGTAAGGTCACAGAAGTTTAATTGATTACCCCTATTCCATCCCAAGCTTAAAATCACTTTCTCATAAACCTGACCTGTATTTTGTCCACCCTGGCTACTGAAAAAGATTGCTGTGATAGAAATGCTTTCCTTTCATCTGATTTTTCTGTTTCTGGTCAATAAAGCACTGGGATATAAAACTGAATCCATTTCTGCCTTGAACTACCCTGCCACAATGAATGGAGGTTGGCCCAACAGCAATCTCATGAAATCAAGATTATATTGAAGCAACAGCTTAAGGCATTAGAAATCAAGTTTTATTTATTGCTGCAAGATGTGGATTCCATGCACACTCTCCCTGCTGCAATGATGATGCAATCAAAACAGGATATTCTACATCAGTGACTAATTGGCACCCAGATTAAAAAAAAATGCCACTATGACATTAAATGGCTTATTTATAGATTGTTTTCCTCAAGCCTATAAATTGAATTATTAGATTTCAAATCCTAGTAATAGACTGGATATTGTCCCATGAAGTTATATACAGCATACATATCATTGCCAATGATTTTAGAGGGGGTTGGTAAATTAGAATAGGAAGTGAGAAGCAGTTTAATGATGGTGGATTTAGCAGTGATATAAATTATATCGATTACTATTGGAATGGGAAAGGAAAAATTGTGTGTGTGTGTGTGTATTTTAACAGTCAAACTGAGTTAATCTCTTTTCCAAGCAACTGAAATCATGGGGTAAAGGGTACATTCTGGGCACACCTGATTCCTGCTGGAAGAGTGTTCTCTTGCACCTGAATGCCAGGGCCCCTTCTTGGTTTGGTCAAGTCTGAGGCACTTGATGTAAACCAGGGCGATCTTTGTTGCTGAAGTACATCTGAACTGCAGAGAAAGTCAGTAACACATACCCATTGCAACAAAACCAGATGAAAAGTTCAGGGGAAAAAAGAAGCTGAAAAAGTTGACAGTTGAGGGACTGAAATTCCATGGGACAAGCGGCCACCTCTTCTCTCCCAAATTCAGACAAAAAACTACAAGCAAGCAAGAACTCTTGCATCTGCTTGGCCTGTCTAAACTGTATTAGCAGAAGAATCCAAAAGGCTTGTGCAGCTTGTGAGCCTCAGATCTTTGCAGATATTGATCAGAGAGGGACTTTTTAAAACAGTGTGTAGTGAGAGAACAAGGGGGAAAGGCTTCAAACTGAGGGAGGGCAGGGTTAGATGGGATATTAGGAAGAAATTCTTTACTGTGAGGGTGCTAAAGCCCTGGCACAGACTGCCCAGAGAAACTGTGGCTGCCCCATCCCTTGCAGTGTTCAAGGCCAGGTTGGACAGGGCTTGGAGCAGCCTGATCTGGTGGAAGGACCTCTAAAAAATCCCAGTTCTTTAGCTGACCACGTGGAAAAGCATTTGCTTGGAAAAGGCTGAAATGCCCCCTGATCTGCAGTTATGTTCCCCTTATGACAATCTCAACTAGAACAGCACATTTTGCTTAAATCCAGCCCATTGCAAGTCCTCACACTTGTGTTTGCAGAACCCAGAGCAGCACAGGAGAAAGAGGGGCTGGGGGCACCACGCTGCAGTAGGAAATACCCTTTCCTTTGCATTCCTGAGTCATTTTTGTCTGGCCAGAACTGGTGTTTGAAATGTGCATAACCATTAACCATGACAATTATTGTCTGATGAATGTCATGGAGAGCAAAGAGCAATAATATCCCCTTGTGCTTGTGAAATAGTCTGTGGACTAACAAACTAATTATCACTGTCTGAATTCCACATTTCCTTGCTCCAGAAATCAAGAGTGTCCTTTGCCAAGTTGCAGTTTACTCCAAGATCTGGCAACTGCAGACTTGAGTCAAGATGCCTGAAATGGAAGATTATGTAATGCAGGTGCCCAGGTTGGTTGGACACAGTTAAATACACAGTGAATTCCCAGTCATGCACATCATATACATATTGCCAAATACCTAAAAAAGCAGGGGAGTTGCTGCACAGCCTTTGGGATGACAGATGAGCATCAGCTGGAATCCTACTCAGTACACTATGCAAAATTAATATTAAAACCTAAAACTGAGCTGGATCATTTGTCCAGTTTGCTCACACAGCTCAACCACATGTGCTGGAGGTTCGACAGGCGAAGATTCAAACCTGGCCCGAGCCTGCTCAGTTCACAGAAGGTTTGCAGGTAACCTCTGCCTTTACTGTTGGAGGGCTGCACAAACCCTCCTGCAAACACAAAGTCTTTCCTTCCTGGCTGCCAGAGCCATTCTGCCCCAGCGTGCTCCTGCTGGGGCTGGGGCTCCAGGAATTCTCACTGCTGGGTCACTGCTCCCTCCGTCGGGGAAGTGCAGGGGCTTCTCATGCAAGGAAAAGCTTGCAAAGTAAGAATTTTGACAAGATTCAGCTGGTGTATAGAATATTTTTTTTTCTCATTCTTTTTTTGGAAGCTCTTTCCAGATCCAGGGATAATGCCAAGCTCCCAGACACTTTCAAGTATGTATCAAAGTATGATCCACTGTATAAAAAAAAAAGACATTTCTTTGAATGCATCTCAAGCTTTCCGTCCTTCCCGAGTGACCCCAAACTTCTCACACCTTCAGCGACTTCAACGGCGGAAAATACTGACTAGACAAGATGGACAGGGAGGGGAAACAAAACCAAACAAACATAAAAATAGTGCAAGATCAAGTTTCTGTATGACCACTTTTCATGTCATGGAAACTCCAAGAAAAACCCGTGGTCACTGCTCACAGTGGGTTAGTACACTTGTTTTCCATGTATTTACAAACAAATTCAGGATATTTGTTCAGCTTCAGAGTTTCATCTTTAAAACCATAGATCATAATTTGAGACCTTGTATCAGTGTCCAGTTTAAGTCCCAAGCTATTCCTTCACTGTACCTTGAGGCACTAATTAATGCAGCCTTGGGAGCAGCTTTTACCTGCACACAAGACCACTTTTGTGGGCTGCACACTTTTGACCTGAGGTCCAAACTTAATGTAGGATAAATCAGACATTCTGCTGCTGTATGAGAAACCAAAACATCCCTGAGAAGGAAAAGACCAAGATGAAAAATTAGCAAAGCAATTACCATTACCAAAAGCAGGAAACTAATTTAAGATTTTAATTCCAATCCAGTAAAGGTTGATTTCCAACTTGCAAGTAAGAAGACAAATCCTACCCTGGAGGCCAACTTACTGCATGTTCTCTTTTTTTTAAACTTCTTTAGAAAATACTTGCCTTGCAATAAGAAAGTAGAGAGATGTGAAGTTGTTAAGTGATCTGAATATTGTCTTACAAGTATTTAAAGAGATTTGTGATAATGAGCTCTTCCAAACAAAGATCCAACTGCTGAAAGTTTAAATTGGAAAAAAAAATTTGGAAAGAATTAAGGATTAGAATACTGGAATAATTCATGTAAAAATGTGGTATTTAAAAAACAGATGTTTAATAAATATTTTCTCATTTTATTGAAGCAACCAGCTCTCCTACACTGCTGTTAAGCCATTCACCTGCAGTGCCCCTTTCCAGGCTCCATCCATGGCTGTCTCACAGGGTTTTCTCCACACAAGTGACCACCTCCAACCTTTCCCTTCACCTCCAAACTGCAAAGGCAGAACACCACGAGGACTGAAACAGTAGAATGCTGCCATAAAAGAACAAATTCCTTCACCAGCTGCAAAGTGTGAGGCTCAGAGGGTTCCCAGAGAACACTGTGTGGATTTAATGCCTCTTTCCTGCATCCACTGCTCCCGACCTCCCTCACAGGGGGGTTGTGCGAGGTACAAGGATACTCACCATCATCAGAGGACCTTTGGAAAAAATAATTAATGAAAAATGAGTGTTTACTAAGGAAATGATGGCCAAAACTTAAATTACCACCTCATTGCTTCATTTTTTTGGGGTTTTTCTCCAGACAAAGAGTCCTTACATTAAATATATGCAGATGAGCAACCTGATTGCTGCAAGTTCACTGTTGAAAAGGCTCATGAAGTTTAGATGGGAGGAGGTGGAAAAAAAAGGCAAGAACCTGGAAAACACTTCATTGCTTCTTTATTTAGATGCACCCACAGTACAGAGCCTCTTGAGCAGGTGCAAAAGAGGAAGATTATACATTTATAGCTGGGAGCACCATTGAGTTTGAGTTTCTTTGATACCATTTTTAAGAAAGTAAACTGTTTCCAAAGAATGACATTTGAATCCAAGAGCTTTAGACCTGCTTGTTACTTTATCCAGAGGTGGAAGATATTTTTATTATTACTTGGATGTAGAGTCGAAGACATTTTCTCAGTCTGGCTGGACCAGTCTATTTATTTTGATATGCACCTTTTAATATATATAAAAAATGTTTCATTTTTCCCCCCTACCCACAGATAATTAGATGCACCTAAGTTTAAAAACAGTAATGGGACCAGAGCATTCCTATGGGGAAAAATGAACTTTTGCTGCCCTCTCCTGCTTAAACAATGAAATGCTAAAATATTAAGATCTATGAATCTAATGCTAACCTTGAAACAAAAAGCATGACAGGTCATTCACTATACTACAATCAAAAATAGGACAACAACAAGAAATGTATCCGTACTATTTATATTTGAAAACTCCTCATGGGTCCATGAGGTTATGAATACAACATATTTACAGCAGGTGATCCAAGTCACAAAAACTCTAACTCAGAAAGGTCGTGATAAAATGCGCACGCTCCTGTGGATGGGAAGCAATACCTGGATAAAAGTTTTCAACCAAAATTAGTTCCATACTGTTTCAAGATGAGTTCAAAATGGAAAACTGGGCTATATAAAATCTGCTGCACATACCAGCTAGGAAAAACTAATTCATGGCTCACCCCAGAGCTGCTAAGAGAAGCACATGAGCCAAATAAAAAAGCTACATGTAAATAAAAACATTCTTCAATCTTGAGCATCATCACCTTTGTCTTCTTTTAGGGCAACTGCTTTGGGATAGTGGTGTCACACAATTAAGGGAAAAAGGCATATTTGTTTTCAAAGACAGAACTAAAAGGAAGCTATGTCAGTTTTACTTGGAGAGAGAAGAATCTCATCTTTCCCAGTCCTCACAAAACAATAAAGAGCTTTTTAGAGCTCCTAATATATTTTCTTTTCCATCGAGTGTGAGAGCCTAAGGCTGTACTTACGCACGTATAATGTAAGTACAGCTGCTGCATTTCTTACTCAAGCAATTCTTGGCTCCAACACCCTCGATTTTTCCATATATGAGAACAGATAAAAAAATAAATTAAACCCTTTTACTTACACTAACAAAACCAAGATTAAATTTACCATAACCCTGCTAGCGAACGCTCCAATGGCATCAGAACACTTTTTTTTAAAGCATTCCAACCTTTGGAAGAAAGACAAAAAACACTCAAAAGCAACGAAAGGAAAACAGTAAGGGAGACGTGCGGGATGAAGAAAGCAACGTGTGGTCGGTTCAGAGTGTATGACAGGAACTTTACTGGTACAGTTGTTACATCCCCATGACCCGATGCCCTCGCAGCTCTTTCCTGTGAGCAGACAGCGCTCAACCCTTCCCGAGACCAATGTGGCCCAGGACACACGGGAGCCCCCAGCGCCGGCCGCACGAGCAGTCAACAACAACATCGACACAAAGGTGGCTTGTGGAACTCAAGAAGCAAACAAAAGCATAATTTATGACGCACTGATCACTCCTGGGCCCACTTCCTCTTCCTCCTCCTGCAGCTCCAGCGGGAGCAGTGGGAGCCCTGCGGGGCCGGACATCGCGCTGGGGCTGCGGCACACGGGGGATCCTGGTGCTCCTTCAGGGGCATCACCCAGCCTTTAGAGTCAAGTGACTTCATAACAACAGCACATCATCTCCTTCTCCTTGAAGGAACATTCCTTCTCAGAAGTGATAAATCATCTATAAACGTCAGACACTCCCCGCTGTCCCTGCGGCAGAGGCCATGAAATATTGCAACCCACCAGGTTCTCGTCAGGTTTGTATGATCAAGAGCAGAATGACATGGCAAAACCCAAAAATAGTTATGAACAAACAACACTCACCTAAACTCTAAGTACAGGACAAGGTGCTTTTTCTAATTTCACATTGTTGTGTTTTACTCCACCAGGTGAAAAACATGAAGTTTTATTCCTCCACTCTTCCTCAGTTCTTCACAATGGAACATAGTCTTTGAGCATGGGTTTGAGTCCACCCTCTTGTACTGTGAAATGATCATTTCACACAGAAATCACACTAGCAAGTATTCTTTTTTTTTTTTGTAACAGAAATAAAAGACTGTCAAAATCAATGGGCTAAGGGACATGATTTGTTATAAATTTATTTAATCTTCAGTATTTCAGCTTGCACCTTTGCTTCAGCACTTTAAAATAAAATGTTTCAATTATGACAGTAACTGCCTAATTTACATTGCGTCCCAGTCAATGTTCTTAAAAGAAGCTCATATTAATCCCATAAAATCATGTGGTGTTTGGTGTTGCATATGACTAGTTCCACTTTTTTTTTTTTCCCAGAATTAACAGTGTCAAGCTCTTACAAAACCTTGAGTTTACAACATTTGTGTGTGCAGACCCAGGAGTACAAACTGTGACCTGATAATCCTGAAACAGTCAGTAGTCTAGGAGGGAATTATTTTTTACCTCTTTTCCGTGCCTGAAAACAAGAAAACTTCAAATTCTACCGTATATTTAAATGGTAGGAAGAAAAATATACAAGCTTGTATTTATACTGTATTTCTACCAATGGCAACAGGTCATAAATTCATGTTTGCAACTATCACAAAGACTCATGAACACCAATTCATTTTTATACTGTAAATACTGCTGGATTGATGGTTTAGGATTATCAATTCACTGTTGTCATATGTCTATAACAGTTCAAAAGCATCCTGGAGAAAAATCCTGAAACAAATACCTTCCGGTATAGAATAATGCAACTGCATTAGCTAAATATATACTGTACATAAGTCTTATCAGCATTTTACCTACCAAAGATGTAAGATTCCACTTTCAAATACAAAGCAGATAGCCAATAATGTATACTTATAATACAGCCCTCTTCTTTGTTTTTGTTTGGTTTTTTTTTCCTCTTTTGTTTTAAACAATTTGGTCACAATGCACCTTTGATATAAAAGCATTTTAAACTTTATTAATACTCAGAACATTAGGATTTCCAGAATTTTTTTTTTTCAGTAGCATTTGTAGAACCACTTTTGGTAACAAATACAGTAGTTAGGAATGAGCATCCAGATGAGAATGCAGAAGTGTATTATCCAGAATCCTTTTCCAGCTAAGACCATAGGGCTGGTACTGTGATGAGTAATAGTACTAGAACCACAAAAACACTAGAGTATGTTTCTTAGAGGCTACATCCTCTTTTGCTGGAACACTTTATAAATACATATTAAAAAGTAAGGCAACAACTCCAAACTGTCCAAACTGCTATCTCAACTCAATTTCCAATTAGATCCATGACCACTGGAGATCAATTTCACGCTTGTGTTGTTTAGCATGTGTCTTTGTTCTTTCTGAATGGTCCAATAAGAACATACTGTAATAATTTAGCAATTAGTGTTTCTAAACCAACTCTGGTACGTGTGCCCAATGCTGCATCACTAATACTGGTTAGGTATTGAAGTCCAGGGTGTTACCACTGCCCATTTTTTTTTTTCCAAGGATTGTGGACACTAATTTGGATTTGCAATAAATAGGTGCACGAATCCAAAGCTCCCTTTCCTACTATGTTTATCACCTACTTGTTTTTTAACTCCTAATGTTCAAATTAAGGAAGCACCAGAGACAGTCTGGTACTAAAAAAATGCTCACACCAGTAAACAAAACTTTTATTCAGGACCAATGTTTTTCATGGCCCTGATCTGAATGGACATTCAACTTATGAAGATGTGCAAAAGGAAAAGAAAGTCAAATTACAGTAAAGTTATCCAGAGAAGGAGGATGTTACACAAACTCATAAGGAAATGACAGTCTTTTTTTCTCTTTTACTATAAATACACATAACAGTTTAGCAGAAAGACAAGCTAAATTTTAAGATTGTTCACATTTGAAAGTTGTATTATACTCTCTGCTAACGATAAATAAGGAACAGGTCCTGACAATGGAATCTGACATTGCAATTTTCATCAACAGATCTTTGAAGACTGGTTTTAAAGAAGGGTTAAAACAATGATTATGTTTGCAAAGTTCTGAGAAGTCCATCTGTTGTCCAAACTTTGGATTAAAGTCCTTATTTTTTTCCTTTACTTAGAGACAGGTATATACAGTGCTGTTGTAATAATGAAACAAATGTGAAATCTACTGTAAAGTTGCACAATACAGAAAACTGTTGCTCCATCTTCTACTACATAAATGTGTGACTCCACAGGTTAATAATGTTGTTTTGTTTTTTTGTTAAGTTGGAATTATTCCATCACGTCTAAGACCTCTCTTTAATTCCAAATCCTCCAGTTTTTTCCACAGTTCTTCACGCTCTTTCTCTTTCTTCTTCTCACTGACAGATGAAATAAAACAAAGAGTTAGCAGGAGAGAAGACTGTATAATATTTATGTTAAAAAACATATAGTTCACATAAATTAGCTGCACTAATTTTCTTGAACACAACTGCAATTTTCGTAACATATATTTAATTTTTTTAATATTTTCTCTTTTTTTTCCTTGTTACTTACATAAATATAACTGAACAAAGCAGTATGAAAACAAGCTGAGCAAAGTGACAGTGTTCACAGACACTAATTTGGAGTGAGGAATTTAAAAATGCAGTGGACTTTCATTACAGAATTAATCTGTCAAGATTATAAAAATTTCCATTATGCACTAAATTGTTTAATTGTGTTTATTTATTTAAGATATAAATAATACTGTAAGTCACAGTGGCTTTCGAGAAAGCATTCCCTGATTCTTTTAGAATCACTAAATTTACTTACATTGACTGCTGGCTTCCCTATAGCTTAGGCACCAACCAAGGCAACGTTCAATCTACAAGATGTGCCTTTTGTTCAGTGAGTTATTCTTTTTCCACACCAAATTCCTGCAAGATCTATGTAGCATTTGCTTTAACAACAGACTTCAGTGGCTGATTTGAGAAAATTAAACAGCAAGCCTAACATTTACTTTACCTGCATTGTTTGCTTTCTAAATTTCCTGTCTCTGCCACAGCTTACTGTGAATAAATCTCCTCGAGACTGCAAGGCACAAAATGCCTTCAAGTTCTATTACATCACCTTGTAGGTTTAGATGAAATGGAAATCTAACAATGACAGATACACAGATTCTCTGCCAGCCACATTAAAGAAGTCTTGGAAAGTATTTCAAGGGATTAGAAACATTCCTACACACTTTGATTCAGTCAACATACCAACATCTGGCTCATTTGTTTGGAATTTGATTTCCCAAGAGGATTTTAAACATATAAAAAAATACAAAAACTTTCCTATAAATCCCTGAAGAAGACGAAAGAAAAAAAAGGGAGCCTATTGTTACTAGGAAGTATTTAAAATTAAATACAAGAATAAATGGAATAGCCTTATGAGTTCAGGCTACTTACCAATATTTATCTTCTAATCATTAGGAAATACATGCCTGCTTACCTAAAGGCCTGTTAGAGGATCATCACCTCATCCAACTTACCCATTTGACTTAACCTAGCCATTAATATTGAACATATTTCTCCTCAAGCTTTAAGTGGTATCAAAGCTACCTGTTTAAAACACTGTTTTATTAAGATGCTAAAGATTTTCTGGAAACATTAAGGTAAATACCCTGGTTTATACATTCAGGTTTTAAAATTGTAAGAAGTAAATAACAATGGTGAAATGGTTAGCACCAGCCTTGGTAAGAAATACAATGTCAGAAGGTGTAAAACTAATTCTTTGTGCAGTTCAGCCACTAAACCTCCCCCATTATCCAGACATGGGACACATCACTGCAGTGTCTGGTCCTGTTCAGGGCTGAATTTCTCATCTTAAGGGGCAAAGTGCAACCACAAATTGATTTAGGTCCCCAAGCTGCCTCAGTGAATAACTGGATTAGATGATCAATCCTAAAACTCTCTGCCTTTTTGCTACAAAACCACACAGTTTGTCTCAACTGCACCAATACATATCAAGAATATCTGCTTCTTAGTTTAAATATATCTCTAAACAAGTCTCTAAAAGTAAAATACCATATTAATGAACTAGCCTGTTACATGCAGATTTTTTGGGCTATAAAACAAAGTGGAATGAAAGGCCAGTGTGACTCCAGTCACACAAGTCAAAAAACTACAACAGACAAGAGACTTTCAAGGTTAGACAATCCTAAAAGCCTCTGCTGACAATGCAGGGCCCTTTGCATTGCTTGGGGGAACCCTGAGTCACAGCCAAGGTATGACTTAAATGAAGTTGCAAACTGCTCAAAGTTCCTGAAATTTCCTCTGATTTTTCACCTGATCTTTGAATTAGGTGAAACTTTTGAGAAAAGATGCTATGCTGTAACTAAAGAAATAGAGAAATAAAGATTACGGAAAGTAGGAGAAAAGACAAGAAGCCAGTGGAGTTGAACTAATGCCTCTGTGAGTGGTGTATTTAATGGATCCTGCATGCTGAAAGACTCAGTTATAGCAGGACCTCTGAATAAGAAATAAAAAGGCTGAGAGATGTCTCTGCTTTCGACCACATCCAGCCTACAAACAGCAGTTTGAAAAATCAAATCTTAGGTGTTTCCCCTCACGTCTCTTTCCAAACCTCAGTGTAACCTTCTTTTTCTTCTAAGTCTTTAGAAAAAGTGTTACCTTTAAACCATTGTTTTCCTTTTATTACTGAAGATCTTGATACACTTAAGTGCTTTGGAATGAGGAGCCAAAAAGGAATTGCATGAGGAATGTGGATTCTCAAGCAATGCAATGGATACTGTATTTAACAAAGGCTAAAGAACAACCTACACTCGATCTCACATCCTGCAATGAGAAGCCTGACAAGCAGGCAAAGGCAAAAATGGGGCAGTGTCTGTGATGTGTGAGATTATGCAATTGCACCTGAGTGTAAGGGGAGAGCTAAACTGCAGGCCATGTGCACAGCTGACAAAAGAAAGCTTTAAAAAGTTACCGCTGACGATCTGACTTGTAAGTGGCTGTCAGCTCGTCAAACATGGTGCTGTTCATCTCCATAAATGCCTTCAACACATTGTAGACTAAAGCCACAATAGCCCTGTGAAACATGGAAAAAGGAGAAAGAAAGGAATCCATTAGTTTCAGGTGAAATCAAACGTGAAATAAAAAGTGTCTTCTCTTCCCAGCCTTTCTGTGAGCAATCCTGTTCCTGCAAGTGTGGTTATGTAAATTCTTCGATTTCAGAGAAACTACTTTTGATTAACATACTTAAAGGTGAGAATCAGCTTTCATGTCCCTACTGACTGCTGAAATGGTGCAGGACAAAACTCTAGGGTAAAAGGCAACAACAGAAAGCTATTACATATAACTACAGTCTCTTCCCTCATGCTGTGGAGCAATTCTGAATGCAACTTCAGAGATTCAAATCATCAATGCCAGCAGAAGGAATAGAATTCAAACATAAAATGAGAGTGATTCATATTTCCTTATGACTCTTCTATGAAGCTGAATATTCAGTGCATCTATGCAAAATACAAAGCTGTATTTCAAGAGTGATTTCCTTGTGCTCGTACAGTTCATATTCATTTTCCCTTTCACAGTTCCTGATCCACTACTCTGGCTGTCATATTCAGTCCCAGGGCTGCTTAAGAAACAGCTCTTCAGCCAGGAGGCAGTGAATCAACAGTACAAGTGCCAGGAACCTTTGGAGCTAATCCTTACAGCACACAAACTATGTGCCATTTCCCACGCACCCGTCTCCTTCATCTCTTTAAATAAACTTTCATTTTTGTTGCCTACATGAAAAGTTTTCTTATAAATATAAAAATTCTTTAAATATCTCCTTTATTTTAGGTGTATCTTCACCTGGCTCGTGTAACAAAATCTCAATGGGTATGAAAACTCTGTGAACTGGGATACTGGAATATTCTCATTACAAGAAGCATCCCAGTGCATAATAAAAAAGGTTGGAGACTGGTACTGGAGTACTGTGCCATGGAAAGTGCCCTTTAGTGACCAGTGTTAAGTTACAGAGGCTTTCCAGCAGCATTAGATCTGTCATGTAAGCACACAAATTTGAGAGTTGGACTAGGTACAGAGCAAAAAGACCAATATTTGTAAAGATGAAATATTTTACAGTGAGGTCTCAAAGCAACTGGGTCCTGAACATAGCACAGCTTATTAAAAATACTGGGTTTACTAAATGCTAATCATCTTAAAAAAAACTTTCCAACTAAAATACAGGACATATATAATCTAACTGTAATAGATTTTTCATGAAAACACTTTTTACTACGTCATTCGGTTTAAAATAAAACTGCCTAATTACCACAATACCAATATAAAGTAACTGCTCAATTATTGTCATAGAGAACAGCTGTATTTAAATAAATTCAGAAAAAACAACCCAACCTAAGAATATACTGTCTGGATGTTTCATGGATATTTAAAAGAATGCCAACAGCAAAAGTCTCCCAGAGGTATCAGTTGATGATACAGCCACAAAGCTTCATTAATGCCAAGTGATATTCTTCTAGACAATTTACAATCAGGCTTAGGAGCCAAGCCATTTATAAAAAAATTGCGTAGGAGAAACACTTGATGAGCAATATTTTTCCTTCAATAACAATGTAACATTTAATTTCTTCTTTTTTCCAACTTGTGAGGAGGCCTATTTTTATCCCACAAGGTAGTGATTTTTGTACACATACCAGTTAATTAAGAACACTGAGACAAACTCAAGTGCAGACGAATATACATTGGCATTAACAGAGTTGCACTTGCTCAGAGAAGCTTTGAGTCTGCATTTCTCCCATTCAGATGCTCTTCAGCAGATATTCCCTAAGCTTATCAGTGGGATGTCAAATGTTAGGAGATAAAGTGTAAATGCACAAACTTACGGATTCCAGTGTTCTTTAGAAATCCTGTAAAGGCTGGAAAACATGATGGGAAGTATAACGTTTGAGTTCTCCTCTATCAAACTCATGATGTATTCATTATTCCAATAATACAGCGCTCTTTCAGCCACCTTTGAGTCAAAGAAATAAAAGATTAACAGGATACCCACAACTTTGTGATTTTCTGAAGGAAAAACAAATCACAGAGAAATATCACAAAGATGAGCTAGCAGGAGTCACTAGTTTTGGAATAAAACTCTAATCAGTAGCATAACATGCATTCATGGATTTAAGTTTTTATCCTGTAGGTCTGATCTCACAGTACCCATTCTCTATTTTCTGAGCAAAGTCTCTTATTGCTCACTGAAGACCAGGTGCAGATACAGCATCAGTGCTGTAGTTGAGGAGGGGAAGGGAGAGCAGAGAGACTTCCCATCACCCTTTTTCCCTGAAAATCAGGAAGAGTGAAGTTGGAAAAAACTCAGCAGTGCTGGGATACCAGAGAAAGGAGACAGGGAAAGGCCCAGTTGCTGGGCTGGATAGGAGAGGAGAAACTTTAAGCATGGGGAAGTACCAAGGACAGTAATTACCCTGGGGAGGAGCTAAGGGGTAAGGAAGGAGGATGCTGATCTAAATTATGATAAAAATAGAGGTAGTCCAAGCAAAAGCTGAAAAGTCACATCTGTCTTTGTGCCAGGACGGATCACCAGGCTTAATATGGAGACACCACAGGCCATGAACTCTATATCCTCTCCACATATCCATTTACATCCCATTCATTCCCCTTCTTCCCCTTATACAATGTGATTAAAACAGGCTACAGTTTGTGCCACCTCTAACCAGACACGTGGTTAGAAGGAAGTCAGAAAACAAGAACTGCATAAGACTGCATCCAAACCTGGGAGCAAATCCATCCTCCACAGTCTACAGAGGCAGCACCTGTCACCCACAGTGAGAAGGGCTCAAATTCTGCCAGGACAAAGGTTAAGGATTTGTGAGGGGCTTAGAAGGACAAGTTCTGTGCTGTAACCCCAACCACCTCTAACAAGTTATTCACGGGGCTCAGACCTAACCTTCCACCCCAACATATCCTCTTGCACAGAAGACAAGTGTTTAAAAACATAACATAAAATAATATTTACATTTGGGGGGTGTTACGTTTGAAACTGAGACTACATATTCCTACACAAACAATAACCTCGACCACTGACCTGAAAATGAGGGCTAGAGACACACTTGGCAATTTGTTTAAACAAGGGTTCCTGGATTTTGACAAATTGTGATGGTTCAATTACATCCAAGATTTCCTCCAGCTCTCCTAGGAACATGACCTAAAGACAAAAAAGAAAGCATTGAATATAAAACCTCCAAATCATCTTATTCTGCAGAATGCTGATAACCTTCAAATTCTACTGCTTCAGGGAGAAATGGAAACCTCACTAGCTCAGTGAGACCCTCTCTCAAAAAATGTCATCTGTTCTACCTTTAGCAGCTTTTGGACTCAGTCCCTTAAAACAAGGACAAAGTTTCTTCTTCAAGTCCTGCATTTGAAACATCTAGAATGAAATTCAGAATTGCACCACTATATACATCCATGCTGAAAACCTTGTCTCATACAAAGATCTGGCCAAGGCTTAAACTTCAGTAACAAAGGAGATTCTCCTAATTTTACCTCCTTTTTGAGGGCAATATTCAAAATAACAGTTTTTCTGTTTCACAAAACCTCACTAGGGAAACTCTGATTTTCATCTGAAACAAAAATGCACATTTAACTGTATCTTTTACATGCTTAGTAGGTAAACATCACATAAATTATCATTCATCCTCACTGGAAAAATACTACCCTTACATATAAACAATTCCAAATCTAACAGAGTTTTCCAACCCATCCTCAACTATGTTCATATTCTCCTTTCTAAAAAATTCTCTGCAGAAGTACCAGGACTTACTTTGTGAATAGGAACCACAGTTATCAAACTTTTCAAAGTCAAAATTGTTCAAAAAACCAGTATTAAAGTATTAAAAAATTGTAACAAGAAATAATACCAAGATTCACCACAGCATGTGCTATCTACCAGGAAATATTCAAAGATTCCCTGCCCATTATGTTTTAGAGAAAAATTTTTTTGCAATACTAGCATATCACTTACCTCTTTCTGACTGCAGGTTTTTGGCCAGAATTTCATTAAACCTCTAATGACCTAAATTAGAAGGAAAAAGAAGTTAGATTTTTTACTTTTCTCTCAACAGCATAAACCATTCATAGTGAAAAAAAGAAGTATGAAAGAAATATTTACTGGTTCTGTGAGTGAGGGATCTTTCTCCAGAAACTGTACTATGCAATACGCCAGCTGTGAAGAGATAAGAAATTAAGAAAACAAAATTAGTACATTTCTATAAAGAAACACAATAAAAAATAAAAATAAAAAACCAATTTTTTTAAAAAGAGATACTTAAGGCAAGATGCTATTCAGCTTTCTCAAACTGCATCCAATTTTAAACTGAGATGCAGTTTGCACTGTGCAAATCCACTCAAAGTTCAGTTAATAAGAAACAACAGGACAATTTACGAAAGCAATTAGAGTGACAAATCAGAACAACTTAGAATTCTAAATACAGTCCTACAAGCAATGTTTTGAAGCTTCTGCTACTCTCTTATACTGCATCTTTTTACTAATTTTATACAGTAAAGTCATGAGAATTCTTGAAAGATGAGTCGATACAGTTAAAACCTGGAACAAGATATTTAGAAAGCAGGGCTTTATCACCATAAGAAATACTGCACTATCTGAAAATCAGAGAGAAAGGCAACAGGTAGCAGTCATCAGAGGAAAAATTACATCATGAAAGCTGAAGGTATAAAAAGATGTATGAGAGCATAAATGAAGTATTAAGGGATCTGTGAGGGAGAATACTAAAGGAAAGAAAGGGGATATTAGTATTCAGAAGGCTGCCAGGGTGAAGAAGAGCCTTGACAGCACAAGACTAAGGAAACCCAAACATCCTCTTGGGAGAGAGAATGGGAAAGGCAGACTTGTGAGAATGAGAAAAGAGCAGAGAGGAAAACCTAGAGAGAGAGAGAGAGACAGAGCTTAACTACTGAACAAAATTTCAAAAACATTACAGGTGTGTGTTATGATTTAATTATCTAGTCAGAACAGAAGCTAGATATTTATCATACAAAGGATACTGAATGAATTTTGAAAAAATCTACAGTGTATTTTTCCACATTTCAGAACCTTCCCCCCACTTTTCATGTGCACGTAATTAAATCTCCAAAGCAACCTTAAAAAACATACACATAATTCTTACTGAGGAAAAAATACTTTAATAATTTCTACCTGTGCATGGAAGAGTGATAAACTCCTGACAGTGTGTAAAGGGATCAGCACCTTCACCAGAAACTGTTTATGCTCTGCCTTCAGAGGTAAAGCAAAACCATTGATAATACTGTAAAAATTAGAAAAGAAATATTTGTTAGTGTCATCACCACAGAAAGCAACACTGAGGTCTGAACGAGCACTTTCCAGATTAAAATATATTTAGCAGTCAGCACCTGCTTACAAATAGCATTTGTAAACAGGTGCTGACTTTGGTCCTGCTTTATATTAGCAGGGCACTACATATCTAGGTAGCAATCCAGCTCCCATTAGGAATAACCACATAAACAGCTGCACAAACCTGTTGCCAAACAGGTAAGACCTTGTCTATGTGGTCTGCAAATTCATGTAAGCAAGGTGGTCCTGAGTAATTAACCTACCAAAATTAGATTCACTCAAAACATTCACTCTGCTAAGTGTGCTCAGAAGAAAATAATCCTCCAGAATATAAGGATGAAGTGTGGAGTATTTAATGGACTCATGCACATAAAATCAATCCAACACTTTGGCTGTAACTTGCATGCAGTTAAGATATTCTTGGCAAAGATGTGACAGAGATTTGCACATGGGCTTAAAGATGAGCATGTGCACACATCTGTTTTCAGAATCAGGGATTATCATAATACTTTTTCTGAATCTGACACTATCCTGACGTGTCCACAAGGGAAGTCTGAGTTAGATAATAAATAAAGACTCATTTACCTTCCTAAAATTTCCAACAGTTCAGCTACGCCATTGAAGTGTTCAGTTTCATAAACAAATCTAAAAAAAGAAAAGTTAAATATAAGCGATATATCAGTTTCCTAAAGCCTTTGTAAGCAAAAAGCACCTTCTTCCACAACTTACCGTAGAAAAATATTATTAATCTGTTTTCGGATAAATGCTCTAAGACCCAGGAACTTGCCATAAATTCTGTGCAAGACTGTTTTTAGGTAGTCTCGTTCTCGAGGGTCTTCGCTGTCAAACAGCTCCAACAGCTGTGTTTAAAGGAAAAAGAGAACTGAAACAGGAGACATTTGACAAGTAGTTCACACAGAGTTTCTATATGAAACTGAATTAATGAAAACACATGAACAAAAAAATGGGACATCCATGGTACCCAAGGAGTTGACACCCAGTATTAAAAAAATCTGCTGGAACCTCAGTACAACATCACAAATCTCAGAATAATAAATTTGTGATTAACTGGCTCCAAAATGCTGCCTTTCTTCTCCCCAAAAATAAATACGATAAGACAGTTTTCCCATCCACCGTTCTCTGACTCTGCAGACTCTGCAGAAGATCCTCGTTTGCTCTAATACTTTGTTCTCACAACATTGTGTCAAGGTCACATTTTTCTAATTGCTTGTAATTTATATGATGAGCTCTTAAGCCTTCCCAGTGATTGCATGGCCTTCACGCTGTGGAAAGACTCAACAGGGAAGTCCGTGCCAGCACTGGATCTGCTGTTACAGGATCTCCACCAATTGGCACAAATCAAAAGCATCAGAGGGAATGAATCCTTCACTTTGAACAAAATGGCAATTTTATTATCAATGCCAATTAAAAAACCAAACCAAAACAATGAACAAAGAAAAAAAAACCACCCCAACAACAGAAAACCCACGTTTACTAAGTAGCTCTTAAATAAACAGCAAAATAGTTATGTGAGACTCAGGCAGGAGATAAGGTGTTCCAGTCTGGTATTGTACAAAATATATCCCAAACACTAACACCTGAAGCTGCATGAAATCAGCAGCAGGGATATCACCTGCAGATCTTTGTTTTGTTCCCTTTGAATCCTTTGCCCCAGAAATATGAGTTTTTCCTTAGCCACCTTCCTCATTTTTTGTGACACCACAACATTGGCTTTTCAGGCGGATGTTTGGAATAAATTCAGAGGTAAACTTCAGTTAAAAGCAAAAAGCACAACCAACTACCACAAATGTGCAGAAAACAGGGAATTTTAGGTAGTTTTTAGTAATCATAAGCAACCAGTATCTGTCTTGCATGAAAAAGAAAGTAAGTGTCAACCAGTACCTGCCTTGCAAGAGAAATAAAGACAGTTTGTCAAACAGGTCTTACAAATGGGCAGGATGCTGTCAGAAAATCATTACAGGAGTGGCAGGAAACAAAATCATCTTAGATTCACAAACAGATAAATTATAAATACCTACTAGAAGTAGATATATCAGTGTATGCATGCTACACCTGATCTCTGCTAAACTGCTACACAACTTTGAGGAGGTGAAAAAAGATAGGGGAAAATATGATTAGATAAGTTGTTAGGCTGTCTGGGATTTTGCTTTCTAACACCCAGGTCTGGCACTGATGCACACATTCTTCCTTATTGTTTTGAACATTTCTGCTGCTTGCAATGAGACCTCACTGTATTTTCCTTGCAATAAGAATCTGTGGTGGGAATTTCATGGGGAAAGGATGAGTTTTGTCAGCGGCCCTCCAGAGGTTATAAACACATTGCTTTGTTCAATTAGTTCTACATTTAAATAAATAAACAGTCAGCTCATCCTTCCCTAAATAGCACATTTCACCCTAAGACAGCAAACAGCTGGAAGCACTTATGTTTTCTTACTGGATTGAGAAGTATTTGTATTTCCAGTTCTCTTATGCAGATCCTCTCTGGAAACACTGCTAAACTAAGACTCAGTCTCTCATTTTTAAAAAAATAAATAAGTAAGGCAATTATTCTGCTATGTCCAATTTCTTATCATGTTTCAACAAGAAAAGTCGTATTTTTATGGATAAGCTGAAAGACTTCCATAATTTATGTTGACTATTCTAAACATACATAGAAAAGGGAAATTAATTTTCCAAAATAGCAACCTACATAACACAGAGACTTGTGGATATATTTGAATAGTATGTCTCTTAGCAACCACTGCCAACCATTTCAAACTGTACATAAGCAGGCTTTAGAAATGAACAGCTACACTGGTAAATACAGTATTTTATTAAAACATACAGCTGAAAGCCAGAAACACAACTATACTTAAAAAAAAAAAAAAAAAAGCAAAAAGCAAGTAAACAACCAAAAAGTATGAAGAAAGTCCATTAAAAAAACCTATCTTTTTAATATATTTTTTTCATACAGGTATCCTTACTGCTAAGAAACACTCCATTACAATTAAAAAATCAAAATAATTAATTTTGAGAAAAAGCTGATTCCAAATGCTGTCCCATGTGGGCTGTCAGTGTCATGAGACACCAAAATGTTTCATATTCTTAAGTGTCAAATTGCTTTCCCCTGTAAGGGATCTCAGTTGCAGATATTCAGGAGTTAATCCTGACACACAACAAATACAACAGGAAGTGCAAGGACACCCCAGTTCCTACAGTTTACCACAAAGTGGTAATATATCTACTTGCTTGTGTGTGTATATATATATATATGGCTGAATAGAACCTTTTATAGAAAAATGTGCATTTTAAATTGACACTCTGTGCACAGCAATACAAAAATGTGCATCACCAAACCACATGGCAAGAACATAGGAATCCTTAGAACTCCTCTGACCTCTTAATTGCCATGTCATACATTTTCTGATATGTAGGTTTTAAAGTCTCATATCCCTTTTTTTAGTAGTTACTATTCTTTCATTTAGTTGATTTAATGAAAACTAGCAGGATTTAAAAAAAAAAATTAAAATCCCTGGTTTAAACCCATTCTTCTATGCCAAACTGACAGTTTTGAATGTCTTAAAAGGGTCTGAGTGGGATGTTCTCAGTCATGACCAACTTCACCAGCACAGATCAGGAGCATCTAAAACCTTATTTTTACTAGATTTTGAAGGAGAGCACATGCATTCATCCTAATGCAATCCTGCTCTATCTAATCAAACTAAAACCAGCTTGGAAAAACCCGTCAGGACTGATTTATCATGCATCTTCTTTTATCTCCACCAGGTACTGCATGAACACATTGGTTCATCTCCTTGTTCAAATCAGTACTGAGGTGAACAAAAAGGACTGAGATGAACAAAAAGGAAACCACCAGAGGTTTGATCCAGATGAAAAATGCTCTTGTGTTTAGGAGATGGATAAAATAGAAATGTAACTATATCCCATTGCTTTCATAGGATGAAGAAGGCCTTGTGATATGGAGAAGGAAATTGAAATCCCTTCTTTGAAACTCTGAATGTAAGGACAGAAATTGCTTGTCACTACATTTTTCAGGTATTCTTCATCCAAACAACAAATATACATGAACAGTAGAAGAAGAACTTTTATTGCCTGAGCACTACAGGGGAAAATAAAAGCTCCATGAATGATAAAGGGCAAGAGAAAGGTCTTCAGAAATGCTGAGTATCTCCTGCCAACTCTAGTTTGTTTTTTATTCAAGTGTCAGCCTGCAAGGAACTCTATTTTCTAAGTAGGAATCTTTCTAAATTCCTCTGATTTCAAAAGCAAGCTATACACAGCATCAAGCACAAAGTTCTTTCTGACTTTGCAGTTATACAAAAATTCACAAAGGGAAAAGAAAACCCAAGAGAGGCTGAAGACAAAATATGAATGTGTGGAGTGTCCTGGCTTATCCCAGAAAACAACTTCCTTCAACCACCTCTGTGTGTATAAACAATATTAACAATAATAAGATACATTAAAATGGTATTTAAGTAGTCTCTCTAGATAGAGAGAGCAGCATTTTGAGACTACTTGGTAGCAAACTTTTCATTTTTCAACAGTTACTGTTTCAGCTCCCTCTCAAAACCAGTAAATCAAAGATTTTGATTGAGGTATCAAAACTGGATCCAAACCCTCTATTTTATGTATCTATAGCAACAGAGACTGACATATAAACACACACACCTTTTTCCACTACCTCCATAGATTGAAAACTTTCATTGTAGATGCTGGTTTAGCCTTTTTCTGTTGCAAATGAAGCTACACTTTCAAATTCTGAACAAAATCTTTTTAAAAGAATTTTTTTTAGAAGTGACACTAAGCCTTAAAGAAAACACACCAGCTTACCTGCAATACAAATTTCTGATCTATGTACTTTTTGGCAATGCTGGGCTGAAATTCTTGGCTTTCCAAAAATCGTATGAAAAACTCATATACAAGCTGCAAAAGAAAAAATAAACACAACATGGGTTTAGTTTATGACTTGATTACTCTTTGTATTTTTAGTATTTCCCTAAATTATTTTGTTCGAAGATTAAATGTTTATTTTCCCCAGTACCAAGGGTTAAGCAAATGGAAAAGATTTTTCTCCTTTATTGAATTGCCACCTTTTAGTTAAAATTAATTACACGAGCTTTTTAAGCTGCCTTTGCTTATTTAACTCCAGTCAAAGACATTTCATCACCAAGAACAGGCACTGCCATCTTGTAGTGCTTGTTATCATCTTGTAAAGCTTCCCAGAGTAATTGGGAAGCACATTTAAACTGCCCTCTGAACTGCTGAAGTCACATCAAATACAGACATTACAATTCTGAAAGGGTTGGTGAACAGTTGGAAATATTTAAATTAAATTAGAAACTGCTTAGAGTAGTGTTCCAGTACAACTTGAAGAGCAGAAGAAGAATACAAGCCAGAATTTATTCAGAAGTTCCTAACTTACTGTAAAGATTAGCCTCAGGGCTGGAGAAAATCTGCTTATTCTCATGCAATTCCATCTCTACCTAAACTATTCAGTGGGACAGCAAGACTTTTCATTTAGTGGAGAAAAAGAAGAGTATAAAAACCAGGGAACAAGAAGTGAAGTGAAACAGAGACTGCTGTGGCCTCGTAAGACAGCAACTCTGATCTGTCACTGATAAGGAGCTTCCAGCCAGCCATTCTCTTTGCAGAACCTTTCCATAAAGAGCAGTCATTGAAAATTTTTTCCTTTTTGTCTTTAGTGAGTATGAATATTGATACTGAAAGGAGAAAGGAAGCTTAAAAATTACATTTTAAAACCATTTGAAACTTTTCCATGCCAGCAATATGCTGCAAAACTGCTGCTGCTACCTTATGCCAGTGTTCTCTGACTTCTCAAAGGAAGCAAAAGGAAATCAAAAAGCAGGAGAGAGGTTTAGAAATAAGTTGTAGGAAAAGTGACAGCTTACATAACACCAACATTAAATCATCAGGAAATCAATTCCATTGACTTCTCACAAATACTTTGGTGAATTTCTTCTTAACAATGGTAAGTCATCCACTGGATAAGAAATTCCTTCATTTCCATGCAAGTAATGACTTTTTGAACTACAGCACCAGCGCCATTGAATGTGCTGTTTCCAGGCAGACACAGCTCCTCAGAGCTGCCTTGAAGTTTTGAAGATTCTTTTTTTTGGTGAAATTTAAATATAAATGAGGGATGAACCTACATTTCAACAGATTCTGAATCAGAGAGCACAAACGAGTGAAACAAACCGCACACAGGACTGTGCATGCAACTGTAAAATAAAATCCTCATTTCAGGCCAAGATCAATTGTGCTCCTTTGCTCACAAAAACTCCCAAACTCCAGAAACTGTTACTCAAGCAAACTTCTTGTAAATTTACCAGTGGTGTGAGTCATTCTCCTGACTAACACACACTTCAGGATCTTCATCTATATTTTCTATAAAGGAATTTTCTGCTTTAGTATCAATGATGCTTTCTCCAGTTTAGTTTATGTTCTTCATTCAAAATCATAGAATGATGGAATGGTTTGGGTTGGAAAAGAATTTAAAGATGATCTCATTTCACCCCCCCTGCCATGGGCAGGAACACCTTTCACTAGATCAGGTTGCTCATCCAACCAGGGCCCCATCCAACCTGGTCTTGAACACTCCAAGGGATGAGGCAGCCACAGCTCTGGGCAACCTATGCCAGGACCTCACCACCCTCACAGTCAAGAGCTTCTTAATAAAGTGTAATCTGAATCTCTCCTTGTCCTTTCACTACCTGACTGTGTAAAAAGTTGCTCTCCCTTGGTTTTTTATAAGCTTCAAGTGCTGGCAGGCTGCAATGAGGTTATCCCAGAGCCTTTTCTTCTCCAGGATGAGCAATCCCTGCTCTCTCTCAGCCTGTGCTCACAGGACAGGTGCTCCAGCCCCCTGATCATCTTTGCACCCTCTTCACTGGACCCACTCCAACAGGTCCACAATTTTCTTGTGCTAGTAACTCCAGGCCTGGATGCAGTGTTATTCCACATGGGGGTCTCAAAATCCCTTGTTCTGACAACTGGAATTCAGAGGAAGGGATGCTACTCAGTGAGCTTGAATCCTGCTACAAACACCTGGAAACAAACCTTGACCTGAGGAGAGGAAGGAGGACTTAGATAGGGATGCAGCCTCACGTTCATTTTTCTGATCAGCTGCCAACACCTGTGCACTTGCTTGTGAATAATAACCACCCTCAATAAAGCAAAACTGCCAGCAGTGTCATCCTCACAGTGCTCTTACTGAAGTTGTTGAAAAACACTTGTGCATCAAAGCAGTTAGGAATGCAAAATAATTTTAAATCAGTGAGGGGAAACAGGAATATGAGGCACACCACCAACACAGTTTTGAAGAAAGCTTTAACATTCTGCAAATATCACTAAGTTCTCTCCCATCTCTGTAGGTACTATATTAGAATCATACACAGTCTTAATAAATGTTAGTGTCTCACAGACTAGTTCTGATTCACAGGTTAAAAAAAAAAACTGAGAAAATTATTAGATACACGAAGCAATGACAAGAAATTTCTTCTGAGGTAAATAATCAAAAACCTGTAAATGCGGCCACGATGCCTCCAAGGTGGGCTCATCTTCTTCTGGATCAAATTCATTGCTGTCACTAGGTGGGAGAGTTCTGAAGATATTGCAAGATACCTAAAAAGGGAAAGAAAGGAGGATGAGATCCATTCTTCAACAGGTAATAGATTTCAGGACTCTGTATGTCTGTACCTGGCTCTATCCTCCATCACTTAAACACTATTTCTTTTTCCTGCTGTCTGACAAGCATCTTTAGCAACAGCACAGGGCTAAGGAACCTGCCACTTTACAAACCTGCCACCAGCCTTGGCTGCTGTTCTTTCCTCTGCTATCCCAGCATTACCCAGTCTGCCACCATGTTCCACAGGAGCCCACCAAGATGCAATTCCCAATCCTGATGGACATCAATATGAGCCAGGACTGCTTAAGAGTTGTAAGAAATACCATCAACTCATAAGTGTTGTCATACACCACTTAGTTATTTTTGTCTGCACAGAGAAACATTAATGATTAAGGTCTCATCTGTCAGCACTTGTTAGGAGTTGCCAGTGCTACTCACACATTAAAAGCCTGGACACCTCATGCCAAGTACCAAACTTGGTACTAAATGAAAGCAAATAATAGTATTTGCTCGACACTTAGCCTACATTTTATTTCATGGATGGCTCGTTTTGCTTAATCTTATTTTGAGGTACTTTGGTGAGACTGCCTGGCTTTGTGAGGTTCATGCTATCAGCAAAGACTGAGCCAGAGAGCTTTCCTGGGTTAATTAGAGTGCTGAATGGAGCGTACAGCTTATTATGCAGCAAATCTGATAAACTGCAAACATGCTATAGGGCCCTCTCTGCACTTGGAAGGTGATGATGTGCCTTCCTTGAGCTCTGCTCCTGCGCGTTTGACCCATCTCTAAGCTGGTTAATCAAACAGCTGGGAAAAGCAGCATGTTATCCCCTAATCTATACATGACCCCTTCATACTAGTTCAGACAAACTAAGCTATTTAAGAAATAAAACTAGTATGTTCTTTAGCATCCTTGTTTATTTTTCCAGCTTTTTTGCTCCCGTAAATGTTTCAGTCTGTAAGGCATATTTTCAGGTTGTTGGCAACTTAGTGAGAAAGGGCACTTTAAAGCCCAGAATTTAAATACAATCCATATACTGATAACACCAGATTGAAACAGGGCGAAGTTTTAGAATTTGCAAGACAAACAGAACAGATCCAGGCACTGCATAAACAGAGAGATGACAGAGATAAGTGCAGGAAAGCACACGTGGTGCACCCGAGCAAGGGATGCTCACCAAACACGAAAGAGTAAGCAAGGCAAACCAGCGAGCACAGGGAACAAGAGGCCACACTGGTTTGTGCTGGGACTTGTCCCTTCCTGCCACAAGAGGGTGTGTGCCACAGCAGTTCCAGTCCTGCAGGCTTTCAGAAGCCCCACTCTGTAAAGCTCAGCATTGCTTTCAGCCTGGAGAGACTCAGCACTGCCTCCAGCCCGTGCTGATGGGTACTCAACTCCTCCTGCCCTGCACCTGCAGCTGCCAAGTGACTGCCAGCATCCACCAGGAGAAGATCTTTTTCTCCTCTCTCCAGCCCCCTCCCCAACTCATTCACTTCTCTCAAGAGCCCCTGAACGAAGAGACATTTCTAATCTCATGAGAGGTCAAATAACTATTCCAGGAATACACACATGTTACAGTTTGTCTTTCCTCAAGGATTCCTGAGCTCCTCCTTCTACTATCCCTGATATGAAAACGCAGGGAAAGGAGGAGAGTGATCAGAATTAGCAAGACAGAGTTTCTCTGGTAGAACACAAAAGAGGGTAGACAGACCAAAGGATTCTCAAGTAAAAAGTGGGAAATGTACCTTGAATCCAAAACATCTGGGATTCTAAAATACTTACTCAAGCATTTCTTGTTAATGCT
Source organism: Drymodes brunneopygia (assembly GCA_013400955.1). Lineage (NCBI taxonomy): Eukaryota > Metazoa > Chordata > Aves > Passeriformes > Petroicidae > Drymodes > Drymodes brunneopygia. The sequence goes on from VZTZ01002127.1 coordinate 490,852, forward strand.
TCAGAGTCAAAAATCCCAGCTCTCTCAGGATTTGGATCAAAATAAGAAACTAAGAAAACCAAAGGCAGCTCTTTTTTTTCCCTTTTCTGCTTTAAACTTCATTTGAAAAAAGAAAGAAAATTTTCCGCAAATTTAACTATACATGTATAATTGAAATTTGTACCTACAGATCACTCATCAGCTGTTTTGTTTAGAAACTGGAACAAATACTGAATTATGGCACAAGCAAAACCTGCAAGGGAAAGTACATACTTTCAGAATGAAAAGCTAAACAAAGACAAATTCCTGTAAGACTTAAATTAAGTCAAACCAAGCCTCAAGCAGTTAGTGCCAGGACCTTACCAGCACGACAGAAGTATGAGAGGTTCAGCAACAATTAGTTAAATGCCAGCACTGACACCTGGATCCTGAGCTTGGGACAAAATTAGTATGATTTCTGGAGTGTGCCTGTTAAAAAATGCCAGTCTCAAGGCAACTCAAAAGCAGGTTTTTTGCATAAGAAAATTAATGTGCAGAAGTAAATGCAAGGCAAGCTAGAATATGGTCCTAGTATGCAGTTTGCTCTCTTCAGTTTTCTGTTTTGTATTAGGAGTAAAGATAAACCATGTGGAGCCAAAATGTAGATATTCTCCTGAGAACAGACAGAACAGGTTATCTTTGAGTGATTTCCCCAGGTTATCATAACTTCAGGAGATAATGTGTGCCATTACAGTTACATTAATCACCACAACACAGCACAATAGCTCATTTACATGCAGAGTCAATTTATAGCATGCTTATCTAAATCAGTAGCCTCTGGGTGGTTAATGTTTATAAGCCTCTAAGGGAGAACTGAAGGCAACAAGTCCTTCCATGCATGAACTGCCCAGCTGTACATTGGAGACTCCGAGAGCCACCACACCAAGATGGGAATATGCTACACTGGATCTGGAAAGACTTTTTCTCAGATAGGCATAAGGCAGCTGTTTAGTATATATCCCTGGGCCCAAGCAGCATGCCAAAATTCCTTCAGCTGGAGAGCTGAATCATTTCTCTCCTGACCTCCCTTGGATCATCAAGCCAGAGGACAGCCCTGCCAGCCTGCACACACAGTCCCCACTGATTCCCCTCCCAAAGCCAACACAAATGACTATGGATCAATACTGACTTCCTCTGCCACTGAGCAGGAACACCTCCGAGCCCAGATGATATTTTTGGAAGGCAAACCAGAACTCCAATGTTCTAGAAAGTTGTATCAAGACAGATGTCTCCTCTTTTGTCCTCAGAAACACCTGCACCCTTCTTCTCCATGGCTGTACCTGTCAGAAATACACACCAAACTGGGAGTACAAAAGTCCACCACAGCTCCTCTGCCGTGCAGATTCTGAACACCCAAGTGCCAGAAACGAACTTAACAAGCAGTTAAGTCTGGCACTGAATTGAAAACATCCAAGATCAAACTGGAAGTGCTGAAATGACAGATTTATAGACTGGAGATGCACAGAAAACTCTGAGCTCTGTGTCAGTGTGTCAGTCAGGCACAGCTCACAGAATCACAGAAAGGTTTGGGTTGATAGAAACCTTAAAGGTCATCTCGTTCCAACGCCCTGCCATGGGCAGGGATGCCACCCACCAGACCAGGTAGCTCAAAGCCCTTTCCAGCCTGGCTTTGAACACTTCTTCCAGGGATAGGGCAATCACAGCTTCTCTGGGCAACCTGTGCCAGTGCTTCACTTGCCCACTTAATAAAGAATTTCTTCTTAAGATCTGATCTAACATCTAACTCCAAGCAGAAGCAAGACAAAAACTCTCCCAGGCAAGTCAATGTCACTTCATTAAAAACAAATGAGACAGGGAAGGCTGCTCTGTACCCCCCCAGAGAGTGAGTGGCAATTTCTGAACAGATCAGATGGGGGTGTACTTGGCAATGTGGAACTGCAAAATTATGAATATACAGCTAAAAGCATCAAGCTTCAAGAAAGCTTTATCACCACATTTATATTTGAAATAACTTTTAGAAAAGAAAGTAGTAAGAGGCTCAAGTGTGAGGTCAAAATTCATGTTTTGAGAAGTCCTGTCTTTGCCCCTCACTGGAGTGCTATAAAAGCGACAGCACTGTAACAGAAACACTTCACAAGTTCAATTGCAGCTGAGCACTTCTACTCTGTGCTCTTTGAAACAAAGATTTTTATCAGTAATAGTCTTCCTGAATGAAACCTGAAATGAAAACAAACACACACACTGCAAAGTTTAATATATTCTCTATATAAAACCAGGGTAAGTGGATACCCATTCAGCTTACAGGGAACACCTGTTCTTCAATTAAGAATACGTGGAATCATCCAAATAAACCCCATGTACATATGAAATTGAAACCCAGTATCTCTGCTCACAATGTTTAAACTGCTGTGCATAATAACAACATAGAGTAGCAATAAAATGTAATTAAGTCATAACATGAAGCCATGCTAACCTGGAGACAACACTGGCCCCTGGAAAACACACTGGACTTGCCCTTCTGAAATGTATCTGCATACATGGAGCTTTTTAATATTGTTTGTTGTTTGCAGATTTACATATTCTAGAGCTTGGAGCAACGACTGCAGTCACTCAGGTATAATCTCTCTATAAAACCTGCTGAATTGTTCCCAGAAGTTTGACTGAAGAACAACTTACAAAATGTATCTAATTCTATCTTAACAGATTATAAACTATTCCACCAGCTCTCTTTTCCTAAAGTTTCACTACTAATTTAAATACAGCACTGCTTCTGATTTCCAGGTTGAATCTGCCTGATACCCTGCTGGTTCTCATTAAACCACCAGATCTCCTTTACACTTGTATATATATTTGCATATGTAGTATGTGTCTATCTATAGATAGGTATCTTTATATAGACATGACAACTCTCAACCTCTGTGTCGTTAAATGGAAAAACAAAGCTCCTAAACCTGGGCAGTGTTGGTTTCTCTGTTTGTTTTTAATCCTGTGATTATTTTTGCTTTCTTCCTTTGACCTCCCACCTGTGCACAAGTGCACTGGGGTATATATAAAAAGCCATCTCCCCCTTTTTTCCTGCATGTTGTCGTATTAATTTATTGACATTCACTTCTTTGAACAGTGCAGTGTACCAGAAATTCATATTAAGATACTCATGATAGCAATCCACAATGCTCAGGTTCTTTTCTGCACCACTGCTTGCCTGAATACAGTCTTTCAGGGCTTAATATTGTGTGCCTTCTTTTGCCCAGCAGCATTACTTTTGACTTGGCTGCATCAAAATGAACTACACTGGATTGTGAACACAGTCAACAATCCAGATCACAGGCTGGGGGGAAAATAGTTCTTCTCATTTTCCCTTGACCTTTAAGTCTTCTAAAAATTCAATCAATAACCTGCAAGAATTTAGCTCTGGATCAGGGCTCCTAAACTTGTTAGCTTACCATCACCCACTTCAGTGGTGGCAGCAGCTTCCATCCATACAGATAAGCAAGCAGCAAACCTGAGATCTTTGGACAATGCTTCCCTTGGCAGGAACTGCAACAGGAGGGGGTTTGTAGGACAAAACAGCAGGTGCTCAGGTGCAATGCCCACACCATGTGTGTTTAGAGGGAGGAGCTGCTTTCTAGTGATCTCCTGCACTGAAAAAAAGCAGTAGCTATACTCCTGCAGTGGATGTTCGGCACAAAAGAAACCAAATTTACAAACCCTGAAACTTCTCACAAAACCACAGAATGGTTTGGGTTGGAAGGGACCTTATAGGTCATCTATCTCCAACCCTCCCTGCCATGGACAAAGACACTTTCTACTGGACCAGGCTGCTCCAAGCCCCATCCAACCTGGCCTTAAACAATTCCAGGGATGGAGCAGCCACAGCTTCTCTGGGCAACCTGTGCCAGTGGCTCACCAACCTCACAGTCAAGAATTCCATCCTAATGTATAATCTGTGCCTGTCCTCTTCCAAATTCAAGCCATTACCCTTTGTTCCCCCCTTCCAGTTTAAAGCCATTACCCCTTGCTCTAATCTTGTTCACTATCACAAGTCAAGGTGGACTATGACATTTTGGATCTGAATTAGAAGTGTTAGCCCAGACCCCAGGCCAGGCAGCAGCCCTGGGCACAACCTTCTCATTGCTGAGAACCAGAGCTCTGCAATTCCACTCTAGGTCACCCAGACCCAAACTATATCTGGGTACCCTACCAGTAACCCCATTCATCACTACCTCCCTGTAACTCAGTTTTGAGATGATTCAGTGGAAGAATTATTTACTTAATGCATGCCCAGGTAATTCTATAATACAGTCTGAAAAATCATAGCAGTAGCTTAAGTATCTTGGACAAATTAAAGCACAGTACCAGCAGAAAGAGCTCCTCACCTCTAGAACAGGCAGGAGACCAAATTAAGGCCTGCCAATGCATGAACTCAACCTCTAGACAGCATTACAAAACTCATGCTGTCTTGGACTCCAAACTAAAGAACAGAACACACAACTCAAAACGCAGGAAAACAACTCTTCAGAAGAAGATTGACACTGTGCCTGTCTGCAGACAAAATGCTTGAAAGGTACTTAAGAGGATGACACAGCCAAAACAGGGTGTGGGGATGTAAAGGCCCCTTAAGAAAACAAATAAATAAATAAAGCTCAAATGCTTCTTGGAACAAGAAAGTGTTTTTCCAGTTTATTTCTTTGCTTTAGACCTAGTCACTGAACTATTATGCAGATAAAGTCTGACAGCTGCAAGGTCTATGCAACCAACCGCAGGAATAACGGATACGGGTAAATGTAATTACAGACTGTCCAGAAAAATTATTAGGGACTTGCTGCAAGAGGAGCTGCCTCCAACTGATTTTTTGAGAGAAGCACAGAACATCAGAGCCTCTCCATTTAATAAGCATTGTACATTTAATATAAGCTACGTGTATAAAGAATGTGAATAACAAAAACATCTAACAAAGGTATTTGGAAATAATGCATAAAAGAAATCAAAGTTACATTCTTTTCTTGCTTCTACAGGATTGATAACGCTCACATTAAAGAAGAACAGAATTTAGAATATGATGTGATTTTTACGTGTTTTTTTAACAATAGCATGCTTGCTCCATTATGGCTGCACCTACATGACAATTTTTAATCAAAAAACGTTATGGGGTGGGTCAAAGGACACTACATTTTCCTTCCAGCATTTCATATGGTTTAAAAATCTGTTCCACTTCCACTGGTTCAAGTTAAGTTCAAGATCAATTCTTAATATTTTACAGAATTCCTGAACATAAATAAAATTGCCATTAGAAAGGGATATGATTTGTCAGTTCTTGTGAGAGTATATGATTTCATTTATTTCTCTTAAACTCAAAATGACATTCAGTACAATATTTTGAAATCTAATACAAGAAGCAACAGGAAAATACACACAGGGTCTTTGTAAAATCAAAGCAGTAAGACTGAATATAGGTGGACCTGCAGAAAAATCTCCATCCAAGAACATTTTAATACAGAAACTCTAAAGATGTCATCCTTAGTCATAAGATACTGCTAAAGCTATAGAAAATATCAAAACCATAATGCCTATGAAGTCTAACAGTTAGAACACTTCCTAAAAATAGGTTCCTCAACATGCTAAAAAAATCATGGCCTAGCAAGATATTCTTTATGTTTAACGGGTCTGTCACAAACAAACTCCTGAACAGACTCTGCCCTCACATCTGTTGAGACAAACATGCACTAAAATCGAACGCAATCTCTCTAGATGTATGTCAGTAGAAAGAAGAGACAGAGGGGAAAAAAAAAGAACAAACCCAAACCAGAATCTGACCTTTAAAATGCATTTTTTGTGTTTATTTGGGTATTGATTTAACCAAGTTTCTTTCCCTGTGTTGCTCAACACAGCTTCCACGCCACATGACATCTATGATGTTTCACTTTGGCTGTACAGAAATTACAGTCTTATTTTACTTGATTTGCCATTACAGAAAAGATAAAGATGACAATGGGAAGCCAGAGGCATTTCAGCACTTAGAAAATGGAACAAAGTATCATTATTCCATTCTAAAAGATACATCTGAAGAGAGTTTCATTAGCCATCTCCTGTGGGCTGGCAAACACACACTGATGTTGAGTAAACGTCAGGGCCCGGGTTTACAGTTTCTAAAGAAGCAAGTAGGAGAGCTGAAAGGTTGCTCACCAACAAAGAGATTCACCCAGACTTGTCAGTTTAACAGCTTGTCAATCTTTTCATCTGTTTTTTTTAAATGAAGTAGATCAGTTCCCTCAATCTATGTCTTAACATCCATAAAACACAAGCAGCTCCACCACATACACCCTTCAGGATACCACAGATAATAACAAACATTTATTTCATTCGACTACCACTGCTTAATCTACCAGCAAAATCAGTATCATTAGTTTAAGCCTCCACATTTTGCTCAGACAGGAATAAATTTTAGATTAAGTGTCCAATTATTGGCTCATAAAGTCCTATTACTGGCATTTCCTTCTTAGCAGAGTGTGGCTTAATTGGCAAGGCCATTTTTCCTAAGACTTGCCTAATTCTAAAGAATGTCATCTGCCCTTCTGAACAACACATCAAACTGCAGGGGAAGAACGCTGAGCAACACCCTCCTGAATAAATCTTTTCAGCTCATGGCCATTAACACAAATCCCAATCACTCTCCCCATCAACTGATATTGATGATGGGGATGAGGCCTCTGCAACTTGCTTTGTTGGCCATTAGGAAATTCTACTTTATTTCATTTTTTTGAATAACAAATACCATGCCAAACACTGTATCAAGCTAAAGAGAGTGGTTCAAGGGAGCAGATTTGCACACAGGTTGACAAACTGCCAAGTGGTTTCACATTTAGCTATATACAACATCATATCATATGCTCAAGAGGAGAAGATGAAAACATGTGATATTACAAGCATGGATAAAGCTTTTAATGGCATAAATTTTAGATGGCTGGCATGAAAAACATCCACAAGTTATCTGGCTACCACAAACCCTTTTATTTTAGAAGCAATTAAAAAATCTCAGCTCTTCTGAAGAACTTTACTGGCAATCTTTTCCTAGCCTAGTATGTCTAGACCTTTTGGGTCACTAACAGAGATCATGAACATACACATACATTAAAAAACATTAAAACAAAAAAAAATCTCTTCCTCAGGTATAAATTCTTTTAACATTTTAGATTATTTAGATGAGAAAATACTTCGGCTATTAATCCTTCTCCATAAATATTAGTTAAAAATACCAGTTTTAGACTGGTGTGTCTTTTTTTTCCCCTGCTCCTGGGTGATGCTAAAACTCACAAAAGAAGTTCTTTTTTTCCCCTTCACCTCCAAATCTCAGTAGCCCAAAGGGACAAGCAGAAAATATTAATCCTTGGATTCATAAACACTAAACATAAGAGGGAAGAGATCTTTCAAAGGCACAAAGAACACCTGGGTTCCATTTTGATCCATTTTAAGATCCTGGTCTTTCAATCAAAACACTCCCATGACAATTGTGGCAGGCAGACAGTGGGGATGCTAATTTGGCCAGGACACAGATACTGCTGTTTTCTTCACTATCATGACAGGTCTGAGACTGTCAATAAGACAGCTCCCTTGTGAACACAGCTGGAGACTTTGGTGAAAATCCCCAAAAGCACATGAAGGCAGCAGTTGCACTCATGAAATCAACTGTGGACAGTTAAGTCAGTCTCAGTGTATGATTGTGGGCACAAAACTGCCTGAAACAAGAACATGCACTTACTGCAAACAAGTTACACTAAAAACAATGCTTCAGCATAAAATAACTGATGCCATCTCTTCACCAGGCAGTATGTGCTGAAAACTTATTCTACATCATATTAGAAGAACTACCTTTCCCTCTAGGGCCTGTGTAACTGTGCTCAAAGTGGTGAAGAAGTCTTGCTTTTATAGGCAAAGACCAGCAGGAAAAAACAGCATTTTTACCAGACAGTCTACCTGCAAAAACAGAATACCTGCAAGCCTCAAAAGCCCCGGTGATGTGGTTTAGCAGAAACACTGCAAGAGCATTTGCTGGGATGACAAACAGGAATCATTCGTGCATCTGCTCTGGATTCACTCACACAGATTCAATACCAGAATCCTGTTCCCATGGAATACAACCACAAAGTGGTTTTCCAGCAGCACATGTACCAACAACACTGCTGGCTGTGACAGGCACAATTAGGGGACTCCAGCTTTCAACTGCTTACACCTTCATCAAAGCTCAAGTGGCTGCTGCAGACAAGAGTTTCATGCAAAATCTAAATTACAATTGATAATTACATTTACTTACAGTTTTCTCAGGAAATTCTTTAGGGAAAAAACATGTTCACTTCCCTAAATATTTAGGCATCTTTTCACTTGTAAAAAAAAAAAATCACATTTGGGCAGTCAGGGGTAGCCAGACACAGGACATGAGAATATTCACAGCCCTCCCCTGCTTCAGTACCTGAGCACTGAAGAGGGAACAGCCTGGGTTCAACATCACAAATGCAAAGTAGAGGAAAGCAGAATGAAGAAGGGCATGATGCAATGAAAGGAAAAGATGAAAGAACAGATTTCTATCAAAAAGGAGCTAAGCTGAAACGAATTTTTACAAGCTCCATTTGTAAATATCTACAAAATCCACTGGAAATTCAGGCTGGATCTTTATTTCTAATAACTACTCCTTAATGCAGATACAGACTATATTTAAGGAAATTAATCAAAACCATGCTTTTCAAACTCTTTAGGCAAAACACCTTTTCTTTAAGTTAAAAACTATTGTGTGAATCAATACAAGTGACTGCAGGGACAGTAGGACGTGATACTAAAGGGGTTTTGCATGTGTTCTACAGTTCAAGATCAGACCATTTCATAGATTATGATTTATGATTCAAATTGAACTTTAGAAACAATTACTTTTCACAAAATCAAATTCTTGTTTCTTGGAGCCCAAGCTAATGCAACACTAACTTGCAGAGTTTTTATTCAAGGGATGTTGCTGCAGTAAACTCTAACTGAAGTCAACGCAAGAATACAACTTCAATAACAGAAATGCCAAAGAAGTTACCAAATTCTCTGAGGGGATGAGTTTGGAGGCATCTGCTACACACAGAAAAAGTCCCCCATTTTATTGAAGATATCTGTGCATCAGTGTCCTTTCTATACACAGGACATGATATACTCTGCTCATCACAAGGGGTACACAACAGATTAAACTAACACTTGCAAACCATTTAGATACTACAGTGCAGCACCAGCAGAAAAACTGAGGGAAAAAAAAAAAAAAAAAGTCATTCTGTATTCTGCCCGGTATTTGAATTGTGCATGAGATCACATACTGAAGAAATAACACAGCATGCAGTTTATTCACAAGCCTGGTCCAGTGCTGAAGGGGGCAAGAGAGGGTGAGGGAGAAGGGGAAGAATCTGATCTCATAATTACAGGCTTTCTGACAATGCATACACACAAGAAACCATATAAGATTTTTTTCATACACCCTTAATTCTGGTTTTTTCCTTCATGATTAACTGCTTGATGGCTCTGTCACAATTTACAGCTATTTTTAAGTATTACAGACAAGCAACACAGCATGTTATCTGTGTGTCAGAAAAGAAGTGAGGAGCATACACAATGCAATGCAAAAACAATTCATGTTCTTTTTCTTCCAGCACATAACCAGAGGATTCCACAATCACACATCACCATTAGGAAACTGACATCACCAAATCTATATTTAATTAACTGCTTTCTCATTTAGAGAACAGGTTATAAGGGTTCTGTACAGGAGGACAGAACAAACATTTTAAAGCAGAGATTGATTTTGCCAGTTGCAATGAACATTCTTCACCATGCAGCATCTGGTAGTGTTTCCATTTTAACACTGAAAACACTATTTTTAACAATTTATATACAAGGTGTGGCTTCATTGTTGAGCAATCTTGCTCACTCTAACAGAACCTGCAATGAATCCACATAACCCAACCAGGAAATTTTCCCAACAATCCTATACAACAGTTTCAGCATTTATTATTTTAGAATTATTATCCACGCATACTTTAAGCTATCTCTGCCTAAAGCAGACACCCAAGAGCTTGGAGAAAGTTCAAAGAAAGAGAAGAAACTTGCAGAAATTATTCCATTATTTTTACTGGGGAGGAGAAGGAAGGTAAACCGGAGGAAGCAGGAGGGACTCTGATTTTATGGCTGCTGGCTTTCTCCATCAGGAAACAATCCAGGTTTCCTTTCATGTATTCGTGACACTATAATAACCATAATCTACTTGACTTTAATTAAAAATATATAAAAATTAATATTTTTGTCTTTGGAGAATTATCCCCAAGCGATGTCTATTAACAAATACAAGCCAAAGGCATCATTTAATCCACCTACTCCAGGGTTCAATTTCGCCCACAGTGTGTAACTGGAATTGCAAGTGGATTTAAAAAGAGACCATGAGAAAGAAAAGAACTCACCATTCTAACTACTTCAGGGTAAGTCTGCTCTGTCAAACAGCCTCTGCTTATTGTAATGTAGTCCACCAGTTCATTAAGAGTGGAGCGCTTGTATTCTTTCATTTTAAGGTCTGAAAGCGTGTCCATGAAGTCAAAAATGACACAGCACTGTTGAAGTTTCTTTAGGAACAGTTCAGGCTGCTCTGAAGATGGAACGTCTATGGAACAAGAAAGGAAATCTTTGTGAGTCTGGCATCTTGTTATACAAAACAGGATTTCTTTTTGAAGATCAATTTCAAAGGAAAGCAGCATTCATACAATTCTTGTAAAACAGAGCCCAGATTAACAAATGAACCACTTACAGGAACTGTATTACTATTGTGTGTTTGAGATCTTGAACGTATTGTAGAAGGAATTTAATCATCACCTGCTATTAGGAAAATAAAGTTCACCAAGAAAGTCCAGGCTGAAGTAGAGAATGGAAACACATCAGCATTCAAGACTTAATTTTACAATAAACCACTAGTTTGACTGGAGGCTGGTATTCACCATTGTTAACTTACACTCCAAGGAAGGATGAAAGAACTGTCAAGCACATCAAGCCTGATTAATTTGTATTTCTACAAACACTGTGTCATTTATAACTCTGTATGAATACACATTAATACATATATATGAATACACAGTAAGACCATAATTCTACAAACAAGTTTTGAGTTTCAATCATTACCCCCACGTTGACACTTCCCATAGCAAAATCAATTTCACTGAAATACAGTGAGGATTTTTTTACTGTACTATGAACACATAACATGCATCAGTAGGAATATTTTCACTAAAAGTAACATGTGCTTGACCAATAAAGTAAGCAGAAGTCACTACTTTTGCTCTGTTTTTTTAATTCTCAGCAAATGAAAAGACTTAATATAATAATAAAAGGAATGTCAGCTTCTCAGTTGTTGGTTACTTTACCAAATGCATCAAAAGAATACATAGACAGTTTCATTTATCCAATGCTCATGTACACAAGAGGATAGCAACAGCAGGAAGTTGTAGAAATGAAATCCACATTTTTACTCTAAAGTCTGCCCTCAGACTAGAGAGAACTTCACTTCCTTTGAGCTACCTTGTTTTATTTAAGGCACCAATGGCCTGCCTCAGCATCAAAATACATGGGTGGACCGTCCTGATCTGACTTAAAAAAAACTTAAATAGTAAGGAATTTATGTTTACTTCTTAAAACCTGGACTTCTAAAAGGCCAATCTGAGCTGGAACTTCTCATTGCTGCCACAAGAATAAATCCCAGTACAGAATACTTGGCAAATACTGGAAGGTGTTAGTAATTGTATGGTAGTTTTAAGTAGTTTTAAGGCTTAAGTACCATGAATCTGTTTTGCTTAAACACAGTGCATCAATTTAATTAAAACCAGTGCTTAAACACTAAAAAGAATAAACGTGGATTGCAGTAAAAATAAAGATGCAACAATTAATTCAACCTGTTTCTGTTTACAGCACTTAAGTAGTGACAGGATTCAACAGGGAATCTACGTGGGAGAAGAATCCTCCCTGAACACCTCTGGAACACTGGAGATCCCAAAAGCAAGGACCCTAAAGCCCTTCCATTGGCCAGGTCTCTCTCACACATTCAAACACCTCAGAGCAGGCAGAGCTGAAACCTAAGATGAGCCAAGGAGACAGAGAGACTCATTAGCCTTCATCCACGACAAAAAAGATCATTTCTATACAGGACCTTTCTAAGGTTACAGCCCTACAGGACATAAAGGGCCTGGGGAAGCAGAATTCTGTGACTGCTTTCTTGACTACCTGCCTTCAAGTAACAGAGAGAAGAATGGACTTCAGCTTTCACTGTTATTAACAAGCAGGCACAGTTAAATGATTAAAAATTTCTTCCGAAGACAGTTTTATATACAGGCTGAAAAAAATAAAATGAAATAAAACTGGTTACTTTTCAAAAGCATTCTACTCTTTCTTATACTACCTATAATCCAGCACAGAGCTTGAAAACATTTAAAAGGTACCAACACAATCTATGTTGCAACATGATTATAATGGGGTTTTGGCTGCACTGTTCTACATGACTTTTACATGTCTGCTTTAACCAACAAGGACATTATAGTCAAAGAAAAACAGGCAGAAATTAAGTGAGAATCCATCAGGATACAATTCAGCACAAGTTAAAACCAGACTCATATACATGACATATATATGACTCATATAAGACTACTCTCATTTTAAGCAGGGTTCATATTCTAAAATATTTTTAAATTACTAAAGCATTAAAATAAGTCATGAAAGTTTGTTTTCATTTTCTTTCTGCAGTTAAGTATCTGGAGGTGTGGGAACAAAACAAAAAATATAATTAAGTTCTTCTCAAGAAAAACCACTCCATAACCCTACATGAAATTCATGCCAGTCTGACTACGTCAGCAGCCATATGAACCACAGGAGAAGCAAAGAAAAACCAAACCACAGCCAACCAAAAAACCAACAAACAAACAACAAAAAAACCTCAAAGCCCCACAAAATACAACACCACAAACCAACTGTTCTGGTCATATCTGCTTTTCTTTATTAAGCAAGTCCCACTCACACTAGGGAATACAACTCTAAGAAGTTCCACATTGTAATTTTTCTTAATGTTCCTGGGAATTTGGGGTGCCTTGGGAACAGGGTAATACCTAATGCCAGAGGTGTTTTATACTTGGAAACAGGGAAAGTATATGACAGTAAATATATTTGAAAGATTAGAGGGTCCTAAAACAAGAAAAGGGCAGTATAAATAAATAAAATCAGTATTCCATGTTCCCAGCCTTCCCACACAGACCATGGCATCAGCTGGTTTGAGATTTTGGGGTGGAGGGGTTCTTTTTCTGGTATTTGGGGCACAGACCCCACAGCAGAACTCCTGAACTCCTTAATGCAACAGCTTGGAATGAAACATAGCTCCTTACAGATGTTCACAGCTGGCTGATACTAGACAGCAAATCCTTTTCTTCTCAGTACATACTCAGAGCTTCCAATGAATTTTACTCTCGTGCTAAAACACAGCCAAATATTTAAGTCCCAAAATTTAATAACCTGCAATATTACCATTGTATCTACTTTCACATAAAAGAACTGAAAATTGAGCAACTGCCCTAATAAATCTGTGTAAATACACATAATACTTTAATAACCTATAAAATAAAATCAGTCACACTATTAAGTGCCATGTGTGATTTATGACAAATGTACAGAGGAGTACACATTCATTAAAATCAAAACTTAAAGCATGGTAAGTTTCTATCTGGATGGCTGTGAGAATTCTCCTCATTTTCAGGTCTTTGCTGCAATTTAATTTTCAGGCTTGTCAGTGCTCTCTTTAGCTATTTAAAACTGTGCAGAGCTTTTGAAATACAGTGAGTATTCACAGATTCAAAAGACATCGGCTTAGTGAAAGCAAGCACGAGTACATCTGAATGCTGATAATCAAGACAGAATCAGAGCCTCAAAGTCAAGTTTTTATAAAGTTATCAGAGAAACCGACAAAGTACTGTAATTTTTTTTAGGCATGGACCAACAATTGTTACTGCAAAGGCTGAAATACTAATTCTAAAATGGCTAAAGCAATTCTGTTTCTCTCTTAATAGCCTTTTCCCAAAATAATCCTAATCCAACCAGCCCATCCCTTCTCATCAGTCTCTGCCTTCTGCATCCTTTTAGCAACTAAAGACATAAAATCTGATAGCACACTTTTATTGCACATCTCTAACATCAATAAAAACATATTAATTTTTATATTACATTTGTGTTTTAATTAAAGTAATTTACAAGTAACCCATTTTGGATTGTAGGAAACAAAACTATGCACCAGAGAAACTGCATCCAGGGAAGTGAGCTATGGCTCTCCTCTCCCTGGCAAGTAAATAACCAGGAAGGGGGAGCACCTGGATCAGTTCCCTGATCCACTCCTGCCTGGAGTTTTGTAATGAAGGATACAACGCTGGGAAAAAAAGAAGTGAGGATGGAGGGAGGGATTGAGCTGCTCAAAGCAGCATGGCAACTGCGAGGAAAAGCCATGGGATTGCAGACACAGGGCAGTACAGGGCCCAAAATCAGAATAAAACAAGACAAAATATGCAGATTATATATGAAGTATTAAGCAGAACTAGCGTATGCTCACACATACTGCCCTGTACCCACATATGCACTATCAGAACATTTATGAATCATTAAAATCAAAATGCTCTCAGAATAACTCTTGCTTCCAGTATATACATTACTGGTATTCATCAGCTTGAAAGATGACATTTGCATGGAGAATCAGCACCATCTTCTTGGATAACAGTAAAAGTGAACACATTAAATATGAAAAATAAAAACATAAACTAAAACCAAAGTAAGTCCAAAACGGGGAAGAGAAACTAATAGTAACATTTTTATTCAGATTAATTTTAAGAACTTCCTTATGATGTCCCAACATCTGAGAACTCTGCATTCACTCCACTTCTGAGATTGTTTCCTCTTTCAACTTAGTGGCAAAAGTTCAACTTTCCCTTTCGATTTAACAGCAAAACAATTCCTCAACTCTTCTTCAGTTTTCGTATCTCCCAGTTACTAAGTAAGCCTTTTTTCTAATTAAGTAAAATCTCCTTGTGATGAAAAAAAAAGCTCCAAAACCCCAAACTCCTCCCATTTTGTTGCCACTCACCAAATCACATTAAATATAACCAAGTACTACATCAAGGACCTACCTGCACAGAGAGGGCAGTGGTGCATAAACCTCTGCTACATCTAACCCTCACAAATACCCATGAAAATTTTATTTGAAGAAGACACCTTTCTAGTTTTCATTCCAATGAAACTGGCAAATTTGAATTTGAAAGCTTTTTAGTTTTCTTTGAGAAGTTGACTCCAAGAGAAGGTCTAGAGACACCCAGCTCAGAGCTTTCCCTAACTTACAGTCCTGAAATACAGAACAACCACGTTTCTGTACGTCACTTTCCACAGCAGAATATTGGTCTTAACATTCCAAGAAATACAAATGTTTGCCCTCTTTTTCTTACACACACACACACACTTCTTGAGAAAAATAATCACTATCCTGATTGCACTGATTTAATTTTCCTAACTGGCTGTCAGTATTATGAATGCTTTGCCAAGTCAGTAATCATTCATTTATAAGAGGTGCTTTTCTCAAAGCTGTTTTCTCAACCCATTCTCTAGACTTAATAATTATTCAGGCAGGGCAGCAGTTAGGCACTGTGCTCCAAATATGTAAAACCTAACTAGTACAATTATTCACACAGCAATAAATATAGTGGGACAAACTCAAGCTGACTTTCCTGAGTGAACACACTCAAAGAAAAAGCACAACATTACCATACCATTTCCAGCCCATTCAAACTGCATGATTAGAAATGCAACACAAGACATAATCCGCCAATTTCCTGATAATCAGTGTCTCTTCAGATAACCTGTCACAAAATTGAGAATTATTTCCCTGGCCATAAATTTGCCCCTAATCAAACGAAGCAAATTCTCACCAAGTGGGAGTTTCCTGGGTAGTTCCACAGGGATCCTGGATCTACAAATCCCTCCACTGTTTACAACACTCTCCAGTCATTTCACAGACATTCAACAATCATTCACCAGGGTGGGTATTCTAAACTCAGTGTAGCTCTAACATACCATTTGAGAGCCTTGACTGCAGATGGGGCAGCATTACAAACAACACAGGGTACTCCTTAATAGATGCATTCTCAGTCATATAAACTGCCAGAATTTTGTAATGTAGATAATCAATATTCTGCTTTTACTCACATATATGGTACCTCAAGCTTCAGCCCCTGAATAGAATACTATATGGATGAAGGGCTACAAATTGACAATAAAAAGAATTTAATAAAGCATATTTTTAAAAACTGTACTTTTACACTTTTCTATGAAGTTTCACTCGAACTTTTTGCCTGCTTCCTCAGCAGACACAGTGCAGGCAATAGTTTAAGTCTCTTCATTTTCATAAAGTTCAATCCAGAGCCATGGTAGTCCAAGCTTCAAAGAAAAGACTCCTTTAGGCTATGCTTTGTTAATCTGTGACCAATACTTGTTCATTCCCACCAGTGATGGGATGTCTGTGCTGTGAACATCTTTCAACTTGGAAGTGGACCAAGACCACAAGCCTGGTTGTCAAAGCTATTTATGAGCCATAACATAACATTATTTCATGAACACCCGCTGCAAAAGGCCTGTATGAGTGCAAATTGGCACAGATGAAGTGCACCCTCAAGTGAGCAAAGAGACTCCAGGGGACCCAAGGTTTTACAAGTTTGGTGCACTCACTAGTCACTGACCTAACACGAAGAATCTCTTATGAAACAGTTACATCAAACATCTCAGATAATGATATGTAATCAAGGAAATACCTGGTGGATAGTGAGAATTCCTGAGCAATTAAAGGAAGACAAGGCTGCCACGGTTATTTTGGTGCACCAATTACTGTCCCACAAAAATAGAGACTCACGAGATATTTGGCCTATATAGAATGCCTTATGCTTGGACTGATAATCACCACTCAGCAGAAAAGTGCCTCTTCATAATCAAGAAGCAATACCTTCTTTTTTAGATAAACTGAGAACATTTTCAACACTTCCCTATTAGTTCTTCAAGAAACAGAATGAGTTTAATGAAATAACTCCAAGACAGACAAAGTTTACCTATTCTACCCACAAGTCCATTCAAGCCAAAAATGATCCAGGTCAAAGAAGGTAAAAGAGAAGGCAAGGAAAAGGATTTGAATGACAAGATTTCACAGCAAAATTGATGGAAAATGAGCAAGTAGATGAGTGTACCAAAAAATTTCAGTAGAGATGGAAGAATGGCAAAGTAGCTGTGAATATTATGAGAAGGGTAGACAGTGGGAAGTTAAAGAAGGCAGGGAAACAACATAAATTATTAAAAGACCAGGAGAGAGGATGAGGTAGAGCAGGAGACTTGGAAGATGGAGGAAAAAATGTTTGGAGAGTATGTTCACAACAAAAGCAGAATTTTTAAAAGGAAAAAAAGTAGTAGCTTGAAGTGTTTAAGCAAAACAAGAATGAAGGAGTTAGAGGTTAGGAACTAGATTTGATTAAGGAGCCACATATCTGGAGGTTCCTGACACTCTGACATCTTTAATATATCCAATTACATTACTTAGGGTGAGTTTGCCTAGACATCAAATTAACACTTATATTTTAGCCTCAGGTTTTGTAGGTTGCTCTCCCTCTCTCCCCTCAGTTTTTACTAGTATTTCACAAACAACTATTAGTGATTCCTCTTTTTTTCAGGGAAGCAAGAAAACTGGCAAAAATACATGTAAATATTATTTCAAATGTCTAAACTGAACACATGGCATAAAGTCCCAAAATAAGAAAAAAAATACTTTGCTGAAACACAGAGTTACTGTACTGTTACCAATTTCTTGGACTGACTCAAGTTTCTTTTATACTGGCTCAGGAAGCTCATGCCAGTTGTTTTAAGTAGGTTTTTACTGAATTGCACTTTCAAAGTACAAGCTACTCTTCACTCAGCCAAAGTCACTGAGTTTGCTGAACAGTCACCAGAGAGAGCTGTTGCCCATTTCTGTCCTGCCACTTGAAAACACTGACCTGAGGTAGTGAAGAAGTTAACAGGACACCTTTGCCATACACTTTCTGCCTAATACCATCTAGCATTACATATGAAACAGTTAATTGTTACTTTTCAAAGTCTTCTCCAAGAAGAAAAAAAAAAAAGCAATGGATTGTAAATGTTCTTTATAAAAAAAAAAGAAAAAAAAGACTAAAAAAATCCCAACAAAAACATCCCCATTGTTTGTTTTCTAATTTCTACATGTATATAAACATAAGCATCTTTCCACTTTCGTTTTTTGTTTGTTGGATGGTTTATTGTTTCTGGTTTTCTTCTGACACTAACCTGTTCATTTAGCCAGGTGCTTTAAAAAAAATCCAAACCTGGGGGACAACACTAAAACACAATACAATCAGCTGATGCTTTGCAGCTCCCAGAGCTGTGTTAGACCATTCTCAGTGTAAGAATCAAAATATCCATTAACTTAGGAGATCTACTGAATTTTAGCATCATGCTGGGTTGCAAACACAGGACTGACTCTCCATGGGAAATCCTTGCAGCTGGGTTTTGTGAGGCTCCAGGATTAGTCACTCAGTGTTACTCCTTACACCTCTGCTCAGTTCTGGCTGGCAATACCTCCAGAGCAGAGCCCCCCACCAGCTCCTTTCAGCCCCTACCAGGAGGAGCTGCACACCAGAATTAAAGTCAGGTTTTTCTGTAGACATCTAAATAGCAAAAGCTCCAGGTAGACCAAATGCAAAGTAAGCTGAACTGACCTACGTGCTCAGCTCCTCTACCCTAAATCACATCCCAAAGACCAGAGGCAGGAACACCTTGAAAACAAAGCCACCTCATTTTCCAAGAGATTTCTCAAACACCCAGCACAGAGCAGAGCTCCATAATGGTAGCTTAATGCTCCATTGAAATTCCCCTTCTGCTGTCTCCCTTTCCTTTAAAATCTCTAGCAATTCTTCAGGGTGTTTTTTAGTGTATTTTTAATTCCCTAGCTGGTCTCTAGGACCCTGTCATCCTCCATCCATTCCCAAGTTCTTCATAGAGCACTGGAACCCAAAACATCAATAGAGATACCAAGTCTCAGCTCATTATTTCAACTCAGTCATGCTTTGCTCAAATCTCTTATCTCGTACTTGTTTTCTGTTAATTTTAGAGAGAATGACGGATCACATTGCAGCTTCAGCTTTATCTTGCTACAATGTGTACAATATTTTTTTTAATTTAAATTTTTGATTTTTAATTTAAATTAATGGCAATATTATGGCAAGACCAACCATTTATAATGAACAGTACATTGTTTCCAGGTTCCTTAGATGGCAAAAAAAAATCTAAAAATGTTTACAACTTCCAGGACACTAAGAAACACCTTTGCAGAAACCCCATGATGGCCTCCTGACCTAAGACAGTACAATCCTTAAGAGGATTATTGTCTTTCTTTTGATAAGATTCTTACCAGATCGCAATTTTTTTCTGCATGACATGAGAGGCCTGTGCTCTGTAACGATCATTAAATATAAGAACACAAACACGTCACAGCAGTTTTACAGTTACCTTCTACTCTAAATGCAGTCACAAGGAAGTCCAGGATTTGCATTGCAATTCATTTCTTCAGTGCATTAAGTACATAATGAAATAATGATAAAATTATGTATCTGTACATGCTTCCTGTAAAAATGCAAAAATCGTATCTTGCTTAGTAAGTGCTCTGAAACTGCCATCTGTCCAAATAAAATATGCAATATTCATTTTGCTCCAGCTACAGAGCTGCTCTATGAAATTTATACAGAAACACTCAGACACTTGCAAAAAAGCTTGAACCAAGAGCACAGGAAACCTAAAACATAACTCTAATCCAAGCAGTCTCAGAGCAAGTATCAGAATTGCTACTTTGCTTGATACTGACCCACTAATTTATCCCAGAAGTCACAAGGATACTTCATTCTCAAGTGAAACAAATAATTATGTGAGAGCTGTTCTACATATATAATCCACTGTCTAAGAGCTCAGGCTTATATTTTAAAATATTCATATTTATTAGCTTAAATAATATACATACATATAAAATATACATTTCTACAGCCCTGTTTATACACTGAGAAGAGTTTAATTGAACCCTGAAAACACAATTTCCATTCCCTTCTCATTTGGCAGTATAAATTTAGTCAGCAACATATTCTGCTTTATGCTAATTTACCACAATACTCTCCCAACATTTTCCAGCAATCCAACTGTTTGCTCTCTCACTCCCTCCACAGAGGGGACAATGTGTGTCATGGAGTAAGGAATTTATGGAACTGCACATGGTTAAGATGTTTGTGTAAGGAAAAAAAAACAGGATTTAGCAAACACACCCCAAAGTTATGACAAAAGATGCAAGAAACAAGCTGGAATTCACCGGAAAGTCCCCAAATGGTCACAGTGAAAGCTCAACTTCTTGTACATTCTTATTCTTATCTCCTCTTTCCAGCCTAAGCTCCAGCATGACACAACAAAAATATCACGGGATTTGACCTTCATTATTCATTTAGCTTTTTAAATACTAGTTGCAGCCCACTGAGCTGCCCAAGATGAAAATCAACACTTCGAGCTGGATTGCCAAAAGCAAGCTGGGCTTGCAGGGGATGCTCCATCTGCAGCAGCGAGTCCCTCGGGAACATCACCCAAAAAACACAGGAAAACATGAAAGTACGTCCTGATCTGCACGCTGGGCTAAGAGCTCCTGGCCAGCTGAGGAACTGCAAAGCATTACTCAGGAGATGCTACGTGAGGAGTCGGCAGCCACCAACAATCGCTGCGGTTTCCTTGTCAAGGAAGGCGGTGCCGCCCCCGCCCCTCCTCCCGGACACTCCCTGCAAAGGCGTTCCAGGGCCGTCCTCAGACACGGCCACTTGTGAGCCTCACACTCTGGTATTCAACACCTTGTGACAATAACTCCAATCAGCCGAGCTCTTAGTAAAGGGAACACCCTTTTTCACACTGCCAAGCCCAGCGCGTATGTCTAAATGACAGAAAATAAATATATAAATGGACTTTATTTTGCTTTTGCGAGCGCTGCAGAGCTCTCTCATATTCCCTGGTGCTCAGAAGCACATTGCCATTCTATACCACTTCTACAGCAACTTTTTGATCTTCAGATTATTCAGGATCTGGAACAACTCAGCAATAGAAGGGAAAAACATGACATTTATATAATACTCGTCTATAACCTGTCAAGTTAATATGTGTTATGCTGGGTATTTTATGTTATTATGTATTATCATTACATATTTCTATGTAAAAATAACAGCTATTCCTTTAGAAATACGATCTTGTCCATCACAGAATGGCTCAGCTCAGTTTCAAAGCAATGTAAATGAGAAACTCATTTACTAGTAATTATCCACCTTTAGGGACTATCCCTCTGTTATACCTAAACTAGGTATTTTTGCTACAACTTTCAAACTTGACTGACATAGAATATTAGGCCACTTTTCTCTCTTTTGAACAGGAACTTTTTATTTTGCTTCTTGAACCCTAAATGGGATAGGTATTTCATCTCCCCAACATGGTTCTAGAGAGCGAAAACATAATTTCAGAATGCTTATACTTGTCTAAAGAACAACATTTATCATAACCTTGCACCAGCGTTATGTGCATGGACTTTTTTTCAGAAGATATTTATCTCTGACCTCTTCAAAAACACTGAATGAAATAACGCAGGATTTTTTTAGGCAGAACATTATCTACCTGCTTGTGAGCAAATCCATCATAGGGGTTTTTGTCCCTCAGAAATGCTGTATGCTCCTGGACAGACAAATGTATCTGATGATCACTGGGCCTTGGCACCTGAATTTCTCTGGAAGGTTAAACTTAGACTCTCTGCAATACCACTATCAGGCTAAAACAGCATATTGCTTTTAAAAGTAAATGTTTGACCCATAACAAATTAAAAGTTCTGTATTAAGTTCTTAAGAGCAAATCTGAGAAAGTTAGAAATTATACAGACAAGGTAATGTCATGCAAGAACCAAAGGTATAGCTCTGCTGGGCTTTGAGTCACTTTGCAAAGCCTTCTCAGTTTAGACTGTTACAAATATTAACCAGACATAACAGCTAAGGCATTTAATATAATTAAAACATTTCCTCTGTGGTTACCAAACAATACCCTTCATCATCAGCTGCTGCCCTCTCTACCTCTTCCAAGCTACTCATTAGTTAAACTGTTTCTCTGTTGAAGATGATAAACTGAAATTAGATTTCCAGCAACATTTATCCCCAGCTGTGCTGTGGTCACAGACTTCATCTTGAGGTGGCACCCTGGCCAAACTGAAGTCAAGGAGTGCTACTCGGGTTCATTACAACTGCAATTACACCTTTGCTCTAATTGGCAGTAAGCTCATTGCTTACTAATAGAAAAAAAAATTTAAAAAAAGAAGAGCAATCTCATCAGTTATGTATTCCAGGAAAAATTAATGGAGAAAAACTCAGCAGGAAAAGTGTGTGCTCTGCAGGTTTATACAAATGCAGGTAACTCTAAAAGTGAGGTGATCTACATACACTCCTGGTGAATTGGCATAACATTCTGAAAGCATTTTTATAGAGCTTTTGCAGGTTCAGATGAGCAAACATGCTTTGTATCTGTCCAAAAAACACACAGATCACACCTTCCCTGGCTTGCCCATACTTTTTAGAAAGCAGCCAGCTCACTACTAGACCACTAGCAAGGATTCTTTAACTTACACATATCCTTTGTATTTAAAGATAGGACTTCAGGTGCATCCCTCACACCTTCTCTTTCTTCCATGAAGTGTCAAATTCACTAATACATTATTGAATGCCGAGTGAAGCAAGCCATTCACAATAAAATTGAGTATTTTAAGTAACTGACTCCACTGGACTGAGGTTTATCAGAAGAAGGCAGACAGCATCCTACGTTCTCTTTACACTCAGGCTGTACCAGCGGGCACATACACAGATGGCCCTTTCCCAATCCAATAGCTAACATGCAGCCAAAGTAGGTCAGTGAGCAACAAAAGAGTTTTTAACTATACTAATCCAGCAGCTTCAGTATCCTATGAAAACAACAGAGAAGGACCATCGAAGCTGTTGTGGCCACAGAACTAAGTTGTAACTGTAAAGGCTAGAAAGCAAAATCCCAGCCCATCCAGCTCTCCTCCCTGTACCTCACTTGTTACTTAATTATTTAGCCTCAGAGATGCCAGCAGTAGTCAACTAATTGCCTTCAAGCAAATCAACTGAAGCATCACCCGTGTGTGACTTACTCCTGCCTCTGACAGAGGCATTAATGTTTCAATCTTGAACATAAGAGCTAACAATCCAGCAAGCTGCACACCCACACCTCTGGTTCCTGTCATTTACAGAGGATGCTACAGCATGTTTCATTTTCATATCAATGCCAGCTTATGCTCTTGTCAAATGAGAGTAAGAACCCAGTTCAGGAATTCCTTTGGCAGCAGAGGCCTGTTGGTTTGACGGTCTAGTTTGGTACTGCTTTTTGCCATTCCTCTGGGCTGCTCCCACCTTTGCCTGTTCATGGAATTCCTCACAGTCCTGTACTACTCCTGTAACACTCCTTTCTGAAGGGTGCCTCTTCCTCTTGTTTCTCTCAGTCTACAGCTGAAGACCTCCTCCAAGCCAGCCCCCAGCTCCTCCAAATGCCATCTATTTTTACCTACGTCTCATTCCGGATGCTGCTAATTGGCCCCTTAGTCACAACTGGAAAAGTAACCTGGTTGAGTAACTCTGAGCTGCTGCATTGAGGAATCTCTGTGTCTCACATTCATTCAGACAAAGAAGCTTCCAGTAAATTTGTTCCAGGGTTTAACACAAATTAACCACAATTTAGCTTGTAAGATTTTACAGCAGTTTCACTCATATGCGTTTTATTTTTTCAAGTAATGGCCTTCCTGCACAAGACATTTAAAGTTCTAAATCCTGTAAGAAAGCACCACATAAAACAAGAGAGAATCACAGCACTAGAGATCAACTGTACCCTACCTATTCACCAGTCTTTTGTTCCCCCACATATTACCCACACCAACCTGCAAACTTACAAGGATTATTCAAAAGAAAGGACAGAAAACCCATGTAAATTTAGATTTTTAAAGACTGAAACAAGCAAAGACAACACACACAAAAAAGCAACATTCTATAGAGGGTGCATTTCCACATGGACTTCTTTCTTATGTAGGTGACACAGCTTGCTACACAGCTACAAAATCATGTTTCAAACAACTCAGTGAACTCTCCTTGTTTCTCAATCACTTTGCTAATGAAAATTTGAAACATCTTGGAATTTCCTCCCAAATACTCTGCCTCTGTATAGTTATCAACATTGGTACAAACAGGAAAAACAGACCATGAGAAAGACAGACTAGTTAGGCAGCTTTTACTGGGAAAACACGGGGAAAAACAAATAAATAAATGATCTGAATTCATCCTAAATTACTTGACAGCCTTTGTAATACTTTATTATTCCACTAAAAAGCCAAATTTAAATGCTTGGTATTTAAAAGCCATTACTTTAGAAATATAGTATGTAATTAGAAAATTACCATTTTATTAAGAGAACTTGACTCATTTTTACTAATAAAGCCCGCAATCGTTTAATATTAATGTAACGAATCCCTTCTAGAAATTATGAGGTTACCACAGACAAACACACCATGTGTTTTTGACAACATGAATGCAACTCTTCAGATATCCTGAATATTGTCTGTAATAACTAAAAGCTGAGTTTTGACAGATGACTAATTCTGGATTCAGTTCAATACTGGAAGGATTAATATGATTCCCTAGGAAGAAAAAGAGATCCTGTTCCACCTCATGAAGACAGCTCAGGCTGCCAAGAGTAAAGGGAAGGACCTTCAGCTGTGGATCATTAAGAAAGCATTTTAAAAAGGGATGTTTTGGAGAACACAGCATCCGGGAGTACTTTTTCCATGCTAGACTTGAGAGAACTTAAAATCATTTACTCTGCAAATGAGAAACTGAATGCTTCTATGATGGTTTGTTTTGCTGAGAAAGGAACCTCTTTTCACTTGAAATGAAGGCTACAAGGATCTGCTTTAAATGTGATTCTGCTAAAAAGAAAGAACACATACAACAGACTGCAAAATCCTTGCCCAGCAAACCACCAGCACCACCATTAGCTGGCACATCCCCACTTCCCACTCTCACATTAGTGTGCTTTGGCTGGGGTTATTTCTCTTTTTAAAGAAACAGTTCCATATGGCTGTGTACAACCTTGGTCCTCACTGAGGACTCAGGCCACAGAGCCAGGACTTCAGTTAATTACAGAACAGGCAGGCACATCTCTTTGGGTTCAAACACATGAAGGTACTTGAAAAGCAATGAGGAATCCCTGTTTCCCATGGCACAGCACTGCGAGGGACACCCAGTGCCTGGAGAGAGCAAGGACTGAGCAGAGTGAGAACGAGACTCCATAGGACATACAGAGCCCATCACAAGAGCACCAGGCAACCCAGGCCCTGGAACCCAGCTTGAGAGCTGCCCTCTCACTTCTCCAACTCCCAAACATTGTGGTTGCTCATCCAAAATAGTGGAAAAAATGTTTGGGTGTTTCCAGCTGTGGACACAACTGTGATGGGACAGACATGGTTGCTCCTAGTCACACGCTCCAGCTCTCCAAGAGATGGTTCAGGCATATCCAAGTAGTTTTCACCCAGGCAAAGGGCCTAATGGTTTTTTCGTCATTTTACAGGAAACTCCTCTCATCCAATCTCTGAGGCAGACATCCTCTCTCACTGCACACAGCCTTACCTGGCCACTCAGGCTGCCTTGGCCTAATGCAAGGTTTCAGTCAGGATACAGCAAGGCAGAGGAAATTAAAAAGGCTGCTTGTGTAATGAAGAGGGAAATGACAGGTTCTTCTACTTTGGGCACTGCTCTTCCCACTCTGAGATAATCCTTCCTTGAGGCACCAGCACCACCTTAGGGCACTCATGGGGCAAGTATTTACTCCTGGCCCTCCCTTCAATAGCTCAGATAACTGAGAAAAAATCGAATTATTCCAAAATGCAACCAGTTTGTAGACAGATGTGAGCTTATGAATAGGCATTTTGATTAAAGTCATTGTAAGGCAAACAAAATTGTATTATTGTACAATAGTGTACTTTACCTGGTCAGGAATAAAATATTATCATTTCTCCACATCCTCACTGTCTCTAGGGAACAGCACATCAAGTAAGCCTTGAATTTTCTTGTTTCCAATGTTATGAAGTGCTCAGAGTTTAAAAGGCTGGGGGAGAAGTGGCTGAGCTCTCAGAGCAAGCTCAGCCAGCGCAGTTTGCCAGCAGCAGCACTTCCCCCTCTCACTTGCAGAATAGATGGGCTGGAGTAGAGCTCCCCCTGCTCCTCTGTGCTCGACCCAACTCGTCCCGGTGTCAGGGACTCCCATCCCTGCCCTGCATCTGATACAGCTCCTCTTACACAACAGGTCTGGCCAGTTCCTCTCTGCTTCCTGATTCTGTCACTGAGCAGCAAACACTTCCCTTGCTTTTCCCCCTTCCCTGACCATCCCACCTTTCCTTGGCACAACCTCCCGAAATGTCATTAACCCTTAACTTTCTGGCAGGTCTAACATAACAATCCTCGGTCATTTTCTGGTTTTGGGCTTCCTGAGCCCCTAAAACAAACAAAAAGCAACCGACCAATCACAACAACAACAAAAAACAGGAGGTTTATTTTCTCACTGTAAGAAGTGAACTCATTGAAATCTCTAGGAAGAAGAAGTTCAGAACTATTTGAAAATGTTTAGGAGGGGGACAAAAGAAAAATAAAACAACCCTGTGACCACAGTAGGTATCTGACTTACAGTACTTCAAACTCCAAATGTCTTCTTAGAAATGTCCACGGGGGAGAATACACAGGAGGTGTATGACATCCCCACTGGACTGGTATTTTGAAATCAAGTTACTTTTTTCGTTATGCCTAATAAGCAATGCTGATGTCCTTTCTTAAACCAAACAGGAACAGAGTATTTCATTCCTATGAAAAATATTTAAGAACACATTACTGGTACAAAAACTTCTGGATTTACAACTTTCACATAAAGACTTTGAAAATTCTAGTTCTAGTTTGTTTTTAAAAGTAAATTTTACCTTTATTCTGAGCATAATTCTCTACCTCCAACTGGAGAAGAACCAACTTAGGCCCTGGCATGTTCAATGACAACTTCAGAACTTAAATTTAGCAAAAAGATGGGCAAAAAATAAACTGAAATCTCTGTTTTGAATGAGAATATAAATACAATCCCTCTTAACATGCTTCAACATAATGATCAGCCCTTGTTTTATTAAAATGCTACCACAACACACACCAGCCAGAGTAACACAAACATTAACACTCACCTCCCTTCACCTTTCAAATGCTGAACCTGATTCAGCAATCCTTAATCAGGCAAAGTGCTAATATAATCAAATGAGAATTATTTCTGAGCATGACAAAAACTGGTCTTAATTCTGAAATGCAGGATAAACTGTTACAACATGGGGACTGATCCTAAACTTCTTCAGATTTTGAAACTCTCAAGCCTACTCTTCAGGTAGGATCAGGTTAAAGGTTGATTTGATTTACACCCACTGTCTCAAAGCTCTAAAGACCAGAAACAAAAGTATCATTTTAAAAAAATAAGGATCAGCTTTCCTCTGACTCCACTGCTTTGCTACAGCAAGCATAGACAAAATATTCTTAAATGTTATCAGCTGCTAAAATTGTCAGCTTAAGTTATAAACCAAACCAAAAAGCATCCTACTTGAAACTTAGAGCCTAAAACATAGAAAAAGCAAAGAAAAACAACATCCCACCAAAAAGGAAATCCTAACACCTTATCCTTTGTTTATGAATGAAAGTCTCAAAACTAATCACTCAAAACTGTATTTCAGAACATACACCTTTTAGCTATATAAGAAACTACAATGAAAATGTCTTATTTTTACAGACCTTTCCAACTTGAAGAGTGTTACCTTCATTACATCCACAAGATGAATATGTCCACAAGATGAATATGAAATTTCCATCAACACAGCACTCCAAATAACACCCCTCCTGTCAGCCTGAGTGTTTACTGAAGGTATGTTTAGAAGTCCAGCACCAGCCTGTAGTCTAATTCACTTGTCTAACGAGTGAATTATATTCATAACTGGATGGTGATTAACACTACACAACCCAACGCTCACACAAACAGCACAGCAAATCATTCTTTTCAAACTGCCAATCGCTGAGGTCAAAACATTCATGCTTTTAAGTCAAATTACAATCAACTTCCTCCCCACCCATTCTATTATTTCTTATTCATGCATTGACAAGAGCATGGAAGCCACTTCACAAAATATCATAGGTCTCTTGGAAGAACCTATACTATTTAAAGATCAAACTATTTAAAAACCAGAAGAGGGAAAGGGCTTCTTGATTTTTAAAAACAAAACAAAGAAAAAAAAACACCAACCAAAAAAATTCAACCAAACAAAACCCAATCAAATTTAGTTTTGCCTTCAATTTGTTTTAGATACTTCCTTTTACCCTCTCATCATTTTATCCTTTACAGTGCCCCTCAACTAAACCACCTTTAGGTTCAAGCCAAACATTTGTTTTCTACTCCACGTCTTTTCCAGAAGTTGTCCAGACTATTATAGTAACATTTTGAATTACAAGCAACTCACAGGGTTCCATTCTAGCCTCTGAGGAAATGTTAGGTTTAGATTTTAAAACTATAGTTGTTAAAACAATTAAGAGGAAATAAAATACTGCTTTTCTCTTCTATTGGAATCTAGATTCATGCTACAGCCCCTCCTTATCTTTCCAAACTATGTTAATGCAATCAAGTATTTTCCAACAAAATATTATCAACCTCCTTGAAATACCACTTCTGCCAGTAGCAACAGCACGGGGAAGACAGCATTCTGAAGGACTTGCAGGAGCTGGAGTTTTAGGTACTGGAACCTTGCAGCAATGCTGCTGCCCCAGGTTTCTGCTTACCCAGATCCTCAGGGCAGCTGTGACGCGGGAGCCACGGCCATGGTCCGGCTCGGGAGGCGGCTCCAAAGCTCCTCGCTGCCTACAACTCCACTCCAGTTTTCCTGCATAAACACACTCTGACCAGTCCTTTCATCATCTGCATAATCCCAGCCCCTCTGATTGCTGCACTGTAACACCAGTGCCCCAGTGAGTTTTCTTCCCTGAATTATGGCCACGCACAACATGACCGGGGGTGTGCCAAATGAGATGATTAAGCAGCAAAATACGGCAAGGCGTGAGTTATATTATTAATGTTCCTATCTAGCATTAGCCACAGAAACGAGGGGTTTGTGCAGCCAATAGCAGCTGTGCACAAAGCCAGCTCCTCCACTCCGACTCACTTTCAAAATAAGAGCAACTATTTCTTTTGAGCAATTTTATTCTTTGGTTGCCTCGACACCGAGCTGTATTTCGGCAGTTTACAAATTGCTTCCTTTTTCAAACTCTACCTTGAGACAACGTTGGAGGAAAGTGTTAAAAAGGCAGACTCAAATTACAAGCCTTTATTTTCAGAGAACAAGAGCACAACCATTTTTCAACAAGATATATTTAACAGCAATTCACTGATATAAACATTTCATATATTTAAGGATAGATATATATCAAATCTCCATAAATTTCAGATTCATCAGCACACGGTTTCATTTTTCCAAACTTATTAAAAAATAAATCAAGAAACGAATTTTAAGGAGTTCATATAAAATAAAAAAACATCCAGGAAACCTTATTTAACCTTATTTTACTTTCCTTTTTTTTAATGTATGAATATGTAACACATGACAATAAATTACACTACCAAATTAGTAGAATAAACACTGAAAGCCCACACAGATGAACTTCTTGCTGCCATAAAAGATCACTTCAGAGTGTAGGGATGTGTTGTTCAGTATTCCCTAAGACAAGGCATTTGCTACTGAACTCCTTTCAGCTGGCAATGAGGATCTCCATTGCATGAAGTATCAGCCCTGTCCCCAGCAGTAAACAAAGCAGGGGAGAAAGGGCAGGCAAAGATAGCTGTGCTCAGTCAGGAAGTGAGAAAATAGAAGAGCTTAAGCAGGATCTCAGTTTAAAATTATTTTAACTCTATGGCCTTTCTTTAACCTGGTGAGGCTTGCTAAACATGCTAAGGAGAGGAAAAAGATCTGGTGAAGCAACAAAATGGACTATGGATTTCAGTTCAAATTTTTTTTTAAATCCCATAGTAGACTACTGTTAGGAAAAAAATGAATTTTGCATAATGAAATCAGGAATTACTGTATTATATTAAAATCCAGAATAATTAATTTTAAAACTTTATTCCTAAAAAAAAAAAATCAGAATCTGATTGAAAAGCAAAATACTTCATGTTCAAGATGAACCAATGAAGAAACACTGCTTCAGTCTGGATACTTGAATTTCACTAGGCACTTCATCACCTCTAATCAAGACTTTTTGAAATGTTTGTAATAGTCTCATTTTTTAAAAGAAAAACAAAAATAATTCAATCAAATTTGTTTCTATTAAAATAAAATTAGAGCAATCTTTCAGTTACTTAGAAGTAATAAAAGTAGTGAATCTTGAAGAGTTTGCATAATGTCATACGTAATTTTTATCTTGTTTTTCCTCAAACCTGACATTAATAATTTCTTTAAGACTGTTATTTTTATGCTGTATTACTCACAAGATACCAATTTAAAAGAATGTTGAGAAATAAAAGGAGTCAGATTAAAAGCATCCATTAATTCTCAGTGCCCAACTGGAGACATTCTGATTTTTCTGAATGTTTACTTAGCACTGTGTGATATTTAGGACTAGATCCCACCAAGTTCACTTGCACCTTGAGTCATCATCCATTCTGTAAATCACCACCCATGTCTCAGGCTGAGCAGTAAAAACAGCAAGTGAGCAGTTCTCAACAAATAGCAGAGATTCACCCAAGATACCCAGAGCAGAGGAAGCAACAGAGCCTCTAAGGAAACATCCCACTAATCTAACTCATGAAAGCCTCACTTTTCTTCCCAAATTCCTTCCTACCTTTCCAACAGCTTTCACAGCTTCTGAAGCAGGAAAAGATGGGGTATTAGAGCTGCAGGTTTAGGAAGCTGCAAGCTGGAAGAGGCTACCAAAGCAGGTAGTTTAACCTAAATGAAAACAGTCCTTAAGGTATCCTACAGAAGCAATCCCCCACAAATTAATCTGGTAACGTGTGCTCAACTACAATGTGTAACTTCCCAAATCAAGAGTCACGACTTTTAGGAAACTCACAGAGAATTTCTCATCCATTTAAACAGCTCCTACCAGCACAGACTTTTTCTCACATGGTTCCTGCTTTAGCTGACAGCACCAGTTCTTCTATTTAACCAGTATTTCCTCCCCACAAGACACTGTGACCATATATGCCCACAAGCCTTTTAATAAACTGTTCAAACAGATCTTTTAAAACTGTATTGCATAAGGCATTTTCTTTATGTCTTCAATCATTTAATGGGTCTACATCTCTCTTACCCTCCTACAGCTCCTTGCAAGTATGGCCAGGATGCATCCTCACATTGATCTCACCAGAGCCAGAACCAACAATGATGCCTCTGTCACACCTCAGAGGAAACAAATCACCCTCATCTGCTCCGTGCGGGTGACACACGTACACTTTGGTTAATAACAGATGTTAAAATGCCTGGTCATTCTTAATTATGATCACCCTATCTAGCTGTTACACACAGAGTACTCTTCTGCTGTCTCAGAACTCAGCCAGTTTTGGGCTGGTGTTCACAAACAAAGCAAAAAGTTGAACTAGGGCACAAACACCACCCCTGACAAACAGCAAGGGATCTCTAGGGGTGTTCTAAAGCACCATTTCATGTGGGCAAACATGCACTCTTTCAAAAATAAATTCTGAAAGAAACCCTGAAATTTCAGAAACTGCGTACAGCAATTTTAGCCACCTTACTGTATAGTGTAGTATGAAAAAAAAAGTAATCAGACAACAAGGAATGTATTTCTGAAAACAACTTTCTCTCAAAAACAGAACTAGCAGGTGAGATAGATGAACACAGACCCTCTGAAAAATCTCTTGTCATTTCTTTGCCTCACTTTAAAAGTGAATAATATTTTTTTTTCTTTCATGTAATTTTGAAGATGTCTCCTAGGTTTTAGCTAAATTTGCTTACAATGAAATAATAATTTCTAGAGTAAGTAGGCCATGGAAAACTCCATTTTCCATTTAGATTCAAACAAGAGACTGTAATTCATTTGAATATTATTTTGTGGCTCAACGTGAACTTCGAGTGTGACATGCTGAAAAGATAATGTTTTTCTCTGGTTTCTATAGCACCTGCTAGAAGCTTCAGGCACACAAAATCAAACCTATTCCAAAGGTACAAAACATTAATCACCTCTTTTGACATTTTGCAGGTTAAGTATCAAACGTGCTCTACTGGAAGCGCTTTGTTACCCACACATGTGCAAACTTCTGCTTCTGAAGAAAAATGATCTCCCTTGAAGTTAACTATTTAATAACCCAGCACAGCTCTCCCATGGAACAGGTCATAAAGCGAACCCCACTTAGAAATTAATTAAAAGTTCATTGTCCCTGTTTAAATCAACTACCCTGGTCCTGAGCAATGAATTCCTTAGGCCTTTTCTCTGTGTTTACTCAGGCTGCACAACACCTTCACGCTACTTTTATCTCCCCTCTCCATCTGCTAAAAGAGAAAAAACCAAAATAATGCTGGGATAGCTCATTTCATGTGTCCCACCCAGCATCTCACAGGTCAGAAATGAAATGGCTAAAGAGCCTCTGAACTCTGGCTCAGCAACAAGGTGAGAAACCAGGGCAGCTCCCAGGACCATCCAAGCTGCAGAGATGAAGAAAACTTCCCCTCCTGGCTCATCCATGGAGCTCTACACACACCCAGAAGAAAGCCAGGCCCAGTCCTACCACCTCACTTATGTTCTTATGGTGCTCCCAAGGGCTAAAGCACAAAACAAACCCTTCCTTCAGGTAAATTTTTCACCACGTTACAGCTTAAAAAAAATGTTAATAATAACACTGAGCTTTCTGAAAACTTCAGAAAACAACACTCCACAGCTTTCAGCTTAACTTACATCATAATGATCAGAAACAGTATTGCTCCCTTTGAAAATGTAGTTCACAATGTTGCATAAACAGACATAATTTTTTTAAAAAATTGTAAGACAGGTGGGAAGAGTAAGTACGACTTGGAGCTGGATTTCTTTTGCCCTCCCATCAAGATTAGCAAAATATTTGTAGCTGAACTCTTTTTTTTTATTCAACATGAACAGCAGATCACATCCAGACAGTAAGTACCTTTTGAAACTGCAAGTCCTCTGTCATGTTTGTCCCACTAATTCTTCCAGTCATTAAATGTCTCTTTTTTTAGGCAAACCTACTAAACAGCTGCTTAATATTTTCAAGTAGTTTTGGTCCAGGTAGCATCTGCCAACCTCTGAGCTACATTTAGCATCCTCCCACAGCTGAAGCCTAACAGACTTCTCTATTGAGACTTAAATCAGCAGCCTCTTTGTCTCCATGCAACTGCTCTTTTACTGAAAATGGTATGGCAGCACAGAGAGCACAATATGAATTTAAGCAGTGAAGCTGGGAGAAAACTTCTTGTTGTCTGAAAGGGAAAAAAAAAAAAAAAAGTAAAATCCCACTTACTTCCTCACTGGAAAAAATAAAATGCAGGCTCTCCCTCCCTGCAGCCATATGGATGCCATCACAGTGGCAAATGCAGGTGGCAAAACAGACATTTCAGTGTTCAGAATCACTCACAGCCCTGTCAGCCAGCTCCCATCCCTTCCAGGGAATGGATCAAATGGAATTATTTTTTAGGGCCTGTACCAGACAGGACAATGTTTTACATGCTGGCTCTTTTTATTTTTTCCTATAAAGGAGATCTCTACTCATGTAAATAAGCTTCTCTGCAATTTACATCGCCCGCAGGATTCTCCTAAATTTTACAAGTACAGTATACTGAAATTCCACATTAAGTTCTTTCTTTTGTTTAGTTCTAGAAGAATGTGGGTTTTTTCAGTATTATGCATGTTGTTGCAAGAACAAACATTAGGACTGCTGAGCCAGATTTACTTAACATTGCTGATCATCTTGCTTCTTCTAAAATATGAAACCAGGAATATTTGTGTTTAACACCAACTACTTAAAACAAAACAAACAAAAAAAATGGAAATACTTGTGGACTTTGAACCCAGGCTATGCAGTGTGGCTTCATTAACAAAGACTGTGCAGTGCAAGCCTACCATTTGACATGATCATTATCCTCATTCCGTAAACCCTTATAAAAACAGATTATTTATCACTCTGTGAAATGACAAATCCATCATCCCCAACAAATGGTACCTAATACCTTTATTAGACAAACACAGACACCTGACCTTCAACAACTTGTTTTATTTAAGGATCTTCAAGTGCTGTCAGTTAGCAAAACATACAAAAGCAACAACTACAGGGGAAAAAAAAATAATCAGCTGTATTTGTTTAATACTTCAGTTCCTAACACTCTACCTAAAACTTGCACACAAAAAACCCCAGTCTGAAGTTTAATAAATAAATAAAACAAAAACTATACAAAAATCAAACAAATCCTGAAACTTTGATAGTTTATTGTTGATGACTGGTCTTCCCTATACTCCTGCTTTAAAATCTATAGTTTATCAAGTCCATCAAAATACAGACCCCCAATAATTTTATTAAAGGGTCACACTTTGCCTATTAGTACATGTAGACTACAGTTAGTTTTTCTCAGGAGTTTTTCTCCTTCCATTACTCAAAGGAAGCAATCCCACAGAAGCTCTTTGTGCAATCCTTGAGAAAACCAGCACCCCAAAGTGTCAAAGCCCCACTAAACAATGTCAGGACAAGCTCATTTCTCCCAGCACATACTTCAGGACACGTGTGTGGATGCACACCCCCTCCCTGAACCCAAGGCTAAATTTGCTCACCTTAATGCATCCACTCACTCCCCAGTGGTCAGTGCTAAGAAATGGGCACTCTGCTTTCTGCCTTAGTCATGCACACAAAGGTAAACATTCTGAAGTTCAATTCAACTTCACGTAAGAACAATAAGGAATTAACAGAAAATAAATCAATTCCTTTCGCTTAATACTGTAGGAGATGTCTAAGATTAGCCAAGCGGGAAATTTCATCTTTAATTTTATCTTATTTCTAGATATGAAATACTACAAAACCTCTTTGTTACTTATTATTTGTTCATTCCATAGGCATGAAAATATGAGTACTGCTTATTTTTTAACTAGTTATTTCTTTTATCTGTTAATTGCCAAAATCTATCACTACTGACCTCAAAAGTAAATTTAATCTTCCCAAACTTTATAACCTTAGATACTATCTATCACACTATATTATTCCCTATTCCAAAGATTTAGTTCTGTAGGAGATAAAGTGGATTAAAGACATATTGAGGATTATAGATTATGCAGTTAGAACAAACACAGGCAAGTATTTCAAATAGCTGACCCTACAAAAAGGAATTACATTCTGTTCTCAAGATGATATACAAAAATAGAAAGTACATTCCACTAGGAAAATATTTACTTAATAATTTATCATTTAAGAACTACTACTGTACAAATGAAAGTACAAAAGACAGCATATTGAAATACATGTGAAGATATATATACAATGATTACAACACCACTTCAATTTCAATTGTGATTGGATTTACAAAGTTTACTCCATTCCAGCATGAATCACACTTCAGTTTTCCCTGAAAGTCCTACGTTTAAAACAGATTCCAATTTTTTTAGCATAGAAGAGGCTGACACGCACAGTGCTGCCAAAAAGTCTAGAAATAAAAGGATAAAAATCTCCAAGTATCTGACTGGAAAGAAATGTCAGTGAGATATAAGAATCAATTTAGTCCAGACATTAATAACTTCCTTAATGATCAAATGATTAAAATAGCATATAGATAACATCTTCTGAGGATATTAAATAGAGAACTTAGAGTAGCAGTAAAGTCAGAAATAACACAAAGGAGCCTAAGCAAATTCCTTACACAGCCAGAAAATAATGTGAAATTCAGTTTGGAAAAACATCAGCTAATACAGCTGGGAAAAATAATCCCAAGTATAGATATTCAATATGGACAAGAAACCTGGGAAACAACAATCCAGAAAAACTGCATTAACCACAAACACAGCAGGAGCAAAAAAAAAAAAAANCACTGAATCTAGGAATGGGGAGGGGAAGACTGAATTACTTCCCTTTCACCCATCTGACAACTCTCACAAAAATGAAGCACACACGGGTGGGTGCTCTATTCTACTGTTGGCTTCAGCTCTGGACATGAGATAGGTCCTGTTCCCTCAGACATATAAAACTTACATGGGCAAAAAATATTATCAAGCACTGAATGCTTTAGCTTGAAAGACCAAACTTAATGAAAAACAGTCAGTGAATTTTTTATTGTATATGATTTGGTGTTTCAGAGCTTTTTTGTTATATTTATCAGAGCTCTTTAATCCAGAAGTATAATACTTCTCCAAAAGCAAATAAACATGAAAATATGCTCATTTCCAAACCATTTACTTTTTATTGACCATGAAGTTTTGGCACATCTCACCACAACTGAAATCACTTTGAAGATTTTGGCTCTGAAATGAATTTTTGCCATAGTGCAATGCCTGTTCATGTTGGGAACAACTGTACAAAACAAGGGAAGACAAACCAACACTGCTCTAGTGTCAAATGAGGTCACCTCAGAATCTATATGAAGGGCATGGCAATCCCCCTCTCTGCAAAGTCCTTGATTAATAAAGCAACAGGAGTGATTGTTCCTTACCGAGCAGGAAATGAGAGAAACTTGCTTAGAGATACTAAAAACCTGCTTGTAGCCATTTACTTGTTTTTCTAGATACTATGGCATTCTTTCATTAGAAGAATATCCCAAAAACTTTAGAAAAATACTTTTATGTTGGTAATGGAAATTAGAATGTCCTCAATTCCCTTACACTCAGAATCAGCTTAGAAGCATATATAGGTAGTTTTTGGGTTTTGTAGGTTGCTTTTTCTGCTGTGAGGGTGGGGATGTTCCCATCAAGAGTGTTAACTGGAAGATTTTGTCCCATTTAAGGTGTAAGGATACCTTAACCAAAACTTAAACTTGGCCCTTCTTGCCCATGAAGCAAGAGCTCCAAATGTTATTTGTTGAACTTGACTGTACATATTATGGATGTGGTAGTTTAGGGACAAACAGGACAGTAAAAGAACAGGGAGAGGAACAGACTTGTCCTGAGAAACTCAACACATTTCTCTTGCCACTGGAATTTCCTACAGTTAAAGAGAGACAAAGTATTAAAAGAGAGATTCTGACAAGATAATCGACTCTGTGGCTGTCTTTTAAGAAAAAGACAGAATCTTTTTCATTTAGTATTTGGGACACTTGTTTTTTCTTCCTGAAATTAAAGAAGAGTGAGAAATTTCACTCTGTGACCTGGAATTTCACAGTTAATGGGAGGATGGAGTAAACATAACCTCAAGTACTTTGTTCCTCTCTCCTTCCTTGCCACGATTCCCACTGACTCATGGCAATGAAGTGTTTAGAATTTTTCCATGAGCCTTTTCACTGCCTGGCTTATGCCTAACCCACAGTATATAATTCATTTCTCTAATATTAGGAGACTCACAGCACCTCTTTTTACTTCTGACTACAGAGATTTAATCTGGCAGCTCAGATCATATTCTAAAGCAGTTTACAGCAACAGACACTTCTCAGATTATGGCATACAAAATATAGGCTAACAACCACCCTGAAATGCTGACTTCTTCTTGAAGGTCATCATCTAAAAAGCCCTGCAGCACCCCCTCCTCCCATAAATACAATGGATCTGCTCCCAAATCTTTGTCATCCAACCACACCACACCACTTTTCCAAGAGCCAAGTCCAGGTGCCACAACTCCAGCCAGGGTCTCCATCACTTAAGGCATGCAACTTTGGAGTTGGTCGTGTCAGAGGGACTAATAACCACTTAATTCCATCATCCTTCCTAGCCCTACAAGAGAAACTGGAGCAGCATCTAGTCCTGAGTAAAATACTTGTTCAAGTCTGGGTTTAGTCAAAAACAGATATAGATTTTTACTAAGATTCTCTATTAAAGACAAATCACAGCAGTGGCTATTTTTTTCTCTCTCTCTCTCTGCACTTTTTAAAGATAAGTAGAAATTTCAACCACTGCAGTTTCTTAGGACAAGTGAAGAAGGAGGCTTTTTTTCCTAATAAGCAGGAGAGGGGGGAGAAAAAGCAAGAAATACTCACAAGAGCACATGGGGGAGAAAGGAAAAGGAAAATTATTGCATGAATAGCAGATATGAAAAACTG
Source organism: Drymodes brunneopygia (assembly GCA_013400955.1). Taxonomy (NCBI): domain Eukaryota; kingdom Metazoa; phylum Chordata; class Aves; order Passeriformes; family Petroicidae; genus Drymodes; species Drymodes brunneopygia. Next base: position 529,304 of record VZTZ01002127.1, read on the forward strand.
TCTTGCAGCAAGCTCTGATTACTGCAACAGAGGCAGGATGGAGCTGGCATGTTCTTCCCAGGGTGGATCTCCATCCTGACAGGTCTGGTCTTGCCTCCAGGAGTGCACACAAACAACCACTGCAACACATGGATGGAGCTGAAGATGAGCAGCCTATTTCTATTAATACAGCTAATTTTATTATATTGAGTTTGTCAATAACCTCTGCAATCCCCTCCACCTGGAGTGCTCATTTTAACACGTGTGAGTTTTATCACCCTCTTGTGGAAAAATACGTTATCATATCCATCAGAGAGTGCAGGAAGAAAAAGACGTGAGAGTAAGGATGGCAGGGATAACGAACAAGTGAAGAAGGAAACAGGAGAAGTATGGGCTGAGTGGAATAAAGGGAAAATAAAGGAGAACCAAGATGACAGTACCACCTCAACTTCTTCAAAGAGCTATCCCAAAAATGTTATTTGAAAACACCAAGAGAGCAAGCTGCCAAATTTACTCTCCCTTGGTAACACTGACAATATTCAACAAATAAGTTTTGTTCTCTACAGTGATTCAAGTACTGTCTCAGCTGTAATCACCATCTTTTGCATTTTTGTTTCCATATAGATGGGAAAACATTCTCTATAAACAGTTTTGAACAGTTAATCTTACATGAAATCAGAAAACACTAAGTAGGCTTTCTAGTTTATACAGAGACTGCATATAACATCTATGTCCTGTTGTTGGAATGTGAAAGTGGAGAGCACATGAGCAAAACTTGCCAAGGAAACTAATGAAAGTTTAAGCATTCACAGTACACGCTACTGGGTAACATGAAGGAAAAATAAGAATTTTTAATTCCTCTAACATCTGAAATCATCCTTCCCCTCAGTTTCTGACTATCCATGGTATCAATTTCTAATATGAGAAATTTAACTTGCAGTAGATTTCCTTTGCAACATAATCCATATGACAAAAGCATTGAAAGCAACAAATTTGCTGCCACCTACATTGCAAAACTTGAAAATCCAAGTTCAGTACAAGCACATGCAAAAAAAAAAAAGAAAGCCATGGAAGTCATAAACATTAAACTCACAACACTGCAAAGAAGCACAGAAATCCCAAACAACAAAAGCACAACTCAGACTAGGTAGATACATCACAAGCATTATGAAAAAAATACATCTCACACAATGTATCCCTAAAACTTTTTGAAAACCTTCCAGGAATCCCACAGAAAACTGCAGACCACATCCAACACAAACTACAGTTACTTCTTAATGACACTAAACTTTTTTTCTTATACTCCTCAAAGCATTAGAAACTCACTAACAATTCTAATGACAGATCTCCTTAGCCTTATGATAAAAGAATACCCAAAAAAATGCTTCCCTCATTACCCAAACTACATTTTTGCCCAGCCAGCCTCCACAATGAAAAATGTAAGACAGATAACCATGCAACTTACATTTATTTCATTGTTTTAATCAAAATCTGACAGCAAAGAACTTCTCCAGACAATACACAATTTCAACTTAACCTTATTCTTCATGATGGCATCTGATTTTTCAGAATAAAAATTGCTGTAACTGAGTCGTTTCTCATATCTCCTGCTGGGGTTCAAGTTCAAAAACTGATACATTTACCAGCAGGAGGACCCAGGTATCAGCATTTACTCATCATCCCTGAGATACCACTGATGGTTTACTTCAGCTTCTGCAAAATACCATCAAATAAGGACAGCTGAATCTGCCACTCGTGTTTTGCAGGAGATACCCTTTCCCAATTCATAAAAATCTTTAGAAATACCCTAATTACACACAAGCTTCTACAGTCATAACAGCAGACTGCTTGTCTCCACACCTCCTGTAACTCAGGCAGTTCTGAAGGCCAACATTAGGGTATCAGAACAAGCTCTTCAGCTCAGGGAACACAAGAAGATGCTGTTACAGAAGAGCTGGCACCATGTCCAACGATGTAAAACAGACTTTACAGCAACCTGACATTCTAATTTTTCTTTTAGGAAGCGACCCAGAAACGATCCATTTCACTTTTTTTGCCTTCTGCCCATTAAACCACGTACAGCAACTCCGCTGTATTATTTTCCTTCTCTGCCCCAGACTCTTGCAGATGCTGCAGGAAGGACCTTGCACTTCACACACAAGGAAAATACCACAGTTAAGAATCTAGCATACATATTGGAAAGGAAGAAGAGTGGTGAAGATCAATAAAGGGAATAAATACAAAATGATGATAATTTTTAATAAAATGTATTAGAAATGTTAAAATGTTTTCAAATAAAATGTTAACCCCTTTGTTTTCAAGCAAAAAAACAAATACAACGGTTAATATCAGACATACTGTGACTTGCAAAATAAACTTCATACAGGAAATATAAAAACGCATTGATACTGATGTGTAGAATTTTTAAAATGTATATTCTCTTTGATTTGTTTAATGCAACAATTAGAAAAAATTACTGGTGAAAAACACTCTGTTACTGTGGATCATTATTACTCCTGGTCAAACTAATTCCCCTATAGTTTGACTTCAAGACTTCGTTGAAAACAGACAAAGTTTTCAACCAAGTGCAACAACTAGGGGCAGAAAAGCATTTTGCACTGATTCTTTGGACAGCTGCCTTATCTTTTGAAACACTTGATAAAGATCCTCAGACTGTAGCTGCAATATTTTTTACTTTAAGCAGAAAACCACAGACACAGAAACTATCAACCCTACATAAATACCCACCAGCATTTCAGATCTGCTGAATTAACTGTTTGAGAGGACACAGGATCAAGCACATCCCCAAAATCAGGAGGAGGTGGAATGTTTCTAACATTCTGTTTTACACTGTGGCCCCAAAGACACTTCTCTCAGCAGATGAGAGGCCACACTTGGCTCCAGAACTTCTTGAAGAAGTTTTGCCACCAGAAAAAACCCTCCTGTCACTGCACCTGCAACCAGACTGACACAGCCAGGGAGGTTTCAAAGGAAGAGGAATGTTGCCATATCCAGCTGAAAGAAGATTCTAGTATTTTTCTAAAAGGTCTGCCTTAACCTCTTATGAAGCAAAGTGTGCCCATTTGCTGATACTTGTGAATTATACAGTTACCAAGATTACAGCAATCCATAAATACCCACCCTACCAAAACTCACTGAACTCCCCAAGTCCTCTCCTCTGTTACTAAGGATTTTTGCCTGATTGAGCCAAAGAAACAGTAATAACTTGAATGAGAAAACTGTAGGTGAAAGGAAGTTACCCTGAACCTAAAAATAGTTGTGTGTCCTCCTCCCACTCCCCAGAAAGCATTAATGAAAGTGCTCTTTTCTCAGGGAGGCAGGAGCTCTCAATGGATGAATGTGAAAGGACTGCTGCCCTACTATAAAGCTCTACCAATGAACAGAAGCAATATCCCATTTTAAAAACAGAAGAGAAAATTAAGTAAACTCAAAACCTGAACTTTATGTAAGACATTAAATATATCTATAGCTTATTTATATACACAGATATATTATACACATGTAATATACACAAACACAGATTTCATAAATACACATGTAATTCCAGAGATATGGAAAATGTGCTCTTTCACAACAGCAAAGCCCCATAACATAATCAATTATAAAGGCAGTGCTATATTTCCAAAATCATGTGCACTCTATAGAAATAATTGCTTGGCTGAACCAGAACTTGTATTTGTTGAAGGTACTTCAGGAAAGGAATATAAAGGAGGTACTTATTACAGAAACAGGAGGTTTTATTACAGACCCATAGAGTTACACTTGGGCACAGAAAAGAAAATGGCAATATTATTAGAGAGGTAAGTATTACTGGGAAATGTTATAAAGATATACTGTACAAGTAGAGACTGAAACCAAAATTTTTTTATGTTGATGGCCAGGTTGGGTGGGGGTTTGAGCAACCTGGTCTCTGGGAAGTGTCCCTGACCATGGCAAGGGGGTGGAATGAGATGATCTTTAAGGTCTCTTCCAAACCAAACCATTCTGTGACTCTGTGATTCTATGATAAAGTTTAAACATCCTGCAGAAAATTATCAAGATTTTAGGCTCACTCTTGTAAAGAGCACAGAAATACATTTTACATGATTACAAATCACTTTGCTTTAAAAATTAAGAGAAAGAAAAAAGAAAAGGAAAAGGTGGGAACCATCATCACTGAACACTTCCAGAAGCCAGACTGAGAAATTCTGGAAGTAAAACAATTACACTGGAGGCTTCAAAAGCAAAGCAAAACAAAATCAAACCAAACAACCTTTCCCCAAAAAACAAAAAATAACCCACCACCACCCTGGCCATAGGAAAATTGCCAGTTCTAGAGAGACTCAGAAATAAATACAGAGAACTGACTGGAAACATTAGAAGATCAGGGGTAGGCTGACAGAATTCCTCACCAACTGCACTTTCACTCATACACTGTAAAGATAAGAGGGTATTTCTTCTACTTAACCTGCCCATTCTTCTGTAGATGTTGCCCTACAAAACTACATTTCAAATGTGGGAAACAGTAACAAGCAACCAAAAAAAAAAAAAAGATAGAATGCAATTAGTGTATTGCCCTTTCTAAACACCATCCAACAGGTACTTTTTAGAAACAACCAGAAATCTTAAAGATTATTGGAAAAAATATTCTACAATCAACAGATGTAAATGAATTATAAAGAAAGTTAAGTGTATACTCAAAAACCAATTGACAAGAGCACAGAGTAAAGAAATTTATTACTTATGACTAGAAGATCATACATATTCATAAAAAAATACTAAATGGGCTAAGTCCTTCTTCCTTTTGAGACTGTGGCCCTGTTCCCAAATCTTATACAGAAATGGCCTATTATGTCCAGATTTGTATCAACCAGAACAGGCATAAAATTCCTAGAAGTAGTTCCAGGATTCATCATTGATTATGTACATGCAGCACAAACCAAGTTCCAGTGTTTCTTCCATGCAATAAATCAGGAGTCCTAAGATCTATTTCTAATTCTGTAAATAAAGCTGCATTTTATTTTGGGAAATCATAACCACTATGACCCTAAATTCCTGTTTATATATCAGAGGAAAGCATTTAGCTTAGCAATTTTATTAACAGTTTACTGATATTTATGTATCTGATATCTGTAAAACATTCCAAATATCTCACACGAAGAGCAGCACAGACAAGATAAGCAGGCAGCTCCCATGGAAGCCAACAGAAAACAGAAGCCCTATCTTTCTTCTACAACTCAAATCATAACTATACCCCACCAAGGCCAGACTTTTTTATAACAAAGGAGTATTTTAAAAATTCAAAAGTAACTATTCAAACAAGGAGGTGCATATCCTGCAGTTCTCAGTCAAGAGTCTTTTCGAATTGTTAGGATTTTTTACCATTTGGGAACTTCAGTATTTGACCTATAGATAAGATTCATAAGAAAAGCTTATAATAAAATCACAGCTATAGGGAAATAATTGAATGATCAAAAGCAAATAGCAAGTGGAAAGAGATTTTTCCCTTTTTGACTATGCAATGCTCTTTTGTTGCCACCACACCAATTCTTTAATGCCATGGAAACTATCTGATAAATGTATTAGAAGCTCAATAAATTTCATAATGTTGAGGTAGCAAAGCAATTGGTATTGTTGACAGAGAACTTCTGCTCTGAGCGCTTATTTTAAGGAGGAAAAATCAACTAAAACTAAAAATCATACTTTGAAATGTTTTCAACAAAAATATACAATAGTTGCAGAGAACATGAAAGTAACCTTTACTAATTATATTAAATCACTGAAAAATGTGGAAGGATGATAGGAAAAAAACTACACCTTGAATTACAATAATGGGATACAAATGATTTAACAATTAACAGCCTCGCTTTTGGATGGTTTGCTGTGCCTAATTTCCGTATTTGTAATGAGGGCAAAGGGGGTGGGAATGATGCTCTGAGTTACATCAAGTTTTCTGTGCAATTTCTCAGGATGCTAAACATGCATTCATAAGGCACATGGTGTTTCTAATAATCTCTACATATGTTTTCATCCTCTGGACACTCCCCTACAGAGTTCTACAGATACCAGGCAGAAACACAAATGAACTCCCCCTCCCCCTTTTGCAGGTAATACTGAAATTGCTCTGTTTTCACATGTCCAGCACTACAATATACTCTTTTTCCAGCCAAATGCTTTCTAACATTGCACTCCTGCTGATCCACCTCTAGAGACTTCTGAGTAAAAAGAGCAGCTATACAAAATGAAAGCAAAATAGCCTTCCAATAAATAATACACCTATCCAATGCATCTACAATCCTATTTTCCTCTACAGAATGAGCACGATTTGAGGCACACCACAAACCTGGTTAGTAAACCTGGGAGGGAATCTAAGGCACACAGATGGAATTACTCAGTCCCAAAAAAGGGCCCTTCACCGGGACTGCTCTGCCACAAGGCAGTTACCTAAGGCACCTGTCAGCCTGGGTGATACCAGCAGCCTCTTCAAAGTAAAGCCAAAATCCATCATGCACTGCAAGATACACGAGGGGAAAGCATGTAACCTTCAAAAAACGCATGTGAGAAACATACAGAAGAGCACACACATTCAAAATGCAGTTATATCACAACCCCCATGTGCACTTCTCATCCCATTCCTCTGCACTTGAAACAAAGGAGAAAACACTGGGTTTAAAGTGTTATATTGGACAATAGCTGTATTTCAAAAAATACCTTCAAATCAAATTTAGTCACAACATAATAAACAAAAATATAATGAAATCATGTAAAAAGTTACGTCTTTACTGTAGGCAAACAGCAGTTTTTTGACGTGTGGCTTTTGAAAGCCTGAACTCGGCCCAACAGAGCCTCAGAAGGAACACCTTATTTTCTAAATACATTAAATGTTTGTTAACAAACTGATACCATAGACTTTTTTCTAAAAAATACAAGAGTAACAAGTTCATTTCTCTATACTGTTTTTTCTGAAATGAGCAACACTGAAAATGCCAGTTGTTCTTATCACATTTCCTAAACAGCAGCTTATCCTTCAGACTTGTACAGAGCATCAAAACACAGTATCTCTCCTATTTTTCTTTCCCAAAATATTTTTATTACCAAATGCACAACAACAAGGCTGGCTTATCTATCTGTTTCTGCAATACAGGCATGTATGCTCACAGAAGGCAACAGACTGCATTAAAACACTACCAAAACAAGCCATTTCACTATATGTGACTCTGCCCCCAGGGAAAGGAAGGAGAAGAGATAAGATGTGACAGATGTGTAGTCACGTCACTTAATACACTACTGGAAGGTGCTCAAATCATTATGGTGACAGGCAGAGTACAAAAACTTGCAAGGAATGGACCAAGCAGTTACCCAGTTTTCTGCATACATGATTCTTGTAATCACAGAAGATACTGAAGGCCATAAAGTGCAGTTGGAGATAAGGCAGCCTGCCAATGTCAATATGCAATATATCCATTAAAAAAAACAAAAAAAAAAAAAACAGAAGCAAGTATGTGTTTGTAAGCAAAATCCCTCCATCATGAATATGAAATACATCTGATAAATATGAATTTGAGGTCTGTCCTCTAAAAATTTCCCATGTTGAAATACTCCTGAGGAGGTTTAACTGAACTTGAAATTTACCCAAACCAGGAAGCTTATCAATTGTACATCTCCAAACGAAGTTCAGTTTTCTGAGATTTCAAAAAGCTATTTTGCTGGTATCTCTTCTCTATTTTGGTTTAAAAGACAAAATTTTCCAGGATTTAACTGGAAATCATATGGTTACTGGACAGAAGTAATAGAACTGGTCACTTGTTGGAAGGCAAGTGTCAACCTAACAGTTAAAAAATAATCAGGACTTCCATGAAATTGGTCAAGGGAAGTATAAACAACACAGGAGAAAATAATTTCCTCGCTTCTTCCGGACTTAACCATCCTGAATATTAGAAATACTAATATAGGTCAAGAATATTTCCAAACAGCAGCATGATTTTTAGTTGCCAGTGTCGCTTCAGCAGGGACCAACAGCACTACTGTTTAGAGAGAGTGTTAGGCCCAAATCCCAGAAATTAATCTGCACAGGTAGATCCCTGCACCTCTGGGAATCGGCATTAAGGCGAAGGGGGAAAAGTGACTCCCAGGATCCCATTCTTAATTTGAAGCTGGACCACTGTAACTCATTATGACACTAATCATAAATGTCTCACCAACACTCTCTGCCCCTCATCTGTTTGTTTTATCTTATTATAGTTTTATATCTCAATCCTCAGGACTGGATGCAGTAGCCAAATTAAGCACCTGGACACGCCTGTGTTTCTGCAAGGGGAGGTTCTCACTATTTCACTTCTGCTTGTGCCCATGCCTGGTTTACTCCCTGAATGGGACTACAAAATAGAGTGAAATAATTGCAACATCAATTTCTTCATTTGTACAAATACAAATCTCAGTGTTTTCCACTAATCTCATCATTTAAGCCAAAGGACATCATTAAGCTCCAGTCACCTTCTGAAGCACAGCAACTGGTATGAAATAACCTGCATATCAAGAACTACCTGGGAAAGTGTAAAAGTGAGCTTTAAACTTATTTCAAAGACATATTCGCTTCTTTATCATATTGTCACAAAACAACAAAAGAGTTCAACGACAAAGAGAAAAAAATTTTTTACAATCATAGAATAACCTAAGTTGAAAGGAACCCACAGGATCATTGAAGTCCAACTCCTGGCCTTGCACAGGATCACCCAAAGAATCACAAATAATATTCACTGCAGACTATCAAGTTAAATCCAGTGGCACCAACCAACCCCAAACTGAGAAATAATGAATCCAAGTTAAGTTACCACCAGGCACAACACAGGGGGGCTGGGTGCACCTTTCCTTTGACTCAGGATATTCCATTTGTGCATTCTTACAGGGAGCCCACAATATTTTAAAGACAACTCCATTAGAACTAATACTAGAATCCTACTTTTAATTGAATTTAAAGACACACATTAAGGTGAGAGATTTTTGTTGGTTTTTTTTTTTTTGCAACTACTGTATCCTTACAAAGTGGGGTTGAGAACTAACAAAGTGCAGTTCCACATTTATTACAGATTTCAATACTCTGATTAACAAATATGTCAAACAAGGTAGATGAGAGAATGTGGGGAATATACTTGCCTAAAAAGGAAGAAAAGGGACACACACAGTATTAAACCTATTAAATTTTCCAGAATTATCAGCACCAGCCATGCCTATTTTCACTACTTATAGCAGAAATGAAGAATAGCAACAAAAAAAATACACAGAAGTAAATAAACCATTTCCCCTTCCTCAGCAGACAGATATTCTAAGAGGTGCTTTTGAATTTGTACTGAAATTCAGTGACAATTAGAACTCAGGGGAAGCATTCAAGATATCACAGAGATATTGGCATCCTTTTAAGACTAGTATGCTGGATCATATTTTTCCTTCTCAAATTAGAGGTTAAATCTGCCAGCAGAAACTCAACCAGAGGTGGGATAAGCATGATGTCAAAATAGTAGGGCCTTGCCTAAGACCAGACTGGCAGTATCTTTCCCCTCAGGAGGCTGCAGCTCATGGGACCTTTCCATTTCAAAATCCAGCAGAAGGCAGGACTTGGGAGCTATCCATGCACAAATGGCATGAGAGGGGTTCCCACCTCCTCTCTTGCTGTGGGGGCTGCAGTTGGCATCACTGTCACAGGGGGCAGATCCACACACCAAGGAAAGACACCAAAAACCAGCTTCCTTCTGCTCACAAGTCCATTTACCCTTACCAAAATTACTGCTGATTTATGTCAGCTGCTGGGGATTCACAAACCAGAACACTCTAAAGCAAAGCCTGAGTGCCTTGAAAATTCAAGTCATGGTACGGGTTAACATCAGCATTTAAAACTTTCAAAAGTATTGCAAACAATTACCACACCCTCAAGTCACAGATAAAATATTTTGTAGAGCTTAAATACATATATATCTGGCATGAAACATTTCTCAATGCTGGCAAAATTTCCCTGCATTTCCTGACAATAGAATACTTTGATTTTAGAAGTCGGCTGTAGAGCAAAAATTGTTTCATTTATTAAAAACTGTATTTGAGCTTACCTTTTAGCAGAGGCAGGGGAGTTAACTCGATAGGCTTGCCCTGAGACCTAAACTGGGAGGAGCTTTGTGACCTCTTCTGTCTGGCTTTTCTGACGGACTTCCGAGAAAATCCGTCTACTTTATCCACTGATGGAGGAGTAGTTGGTGCTGAGGACATATCCCTACTGAAGGAAAGCACATGTTAAAAATGTATTCCAAATGAGTGAAATGGGTAAAGATTAACCTAAATATTCCAAATACCATCTTCCTGCACTGCTCTCCTGTTGACAACTCACACAGATAGACTGCTAAGAGATCTAACCCATCTTATGGATGGAAAAAACTTAATGGAACTTCATTATTAGTGTAGCAATTCCTCTTGCTTACTTTTTTATCTGTGGCTCCCATTTGCCAAAAATTTCAGATCTAATGCTGCCATCACTGCAGTCAGAACTTCGCCAGAACAGAACTTCATACACCTGTAGACCTGACTGTAGCTTTAAATTATGCATTCTTTGGGATGAAGTCATTTCAACTCACTCTGCTAAAGAATGGGTACACAAAAAGGCACAGATGGCTTTTTGGCATTAAGGTCACCCATATGCACATAGGACAAAAAAACCACAGGACAAGACAAAAATTCCATTTATTTGCCACACCTACATATAAGACTTAACAGAAATTTAAGAAAGCATAGTAAAAAGTATTGTTAAGTTTCACATTTCACTAACACTAAGAAATTGTGCGTATTACTTCTTTATTCTCCATTTCAGAAATACTCAGTTGTTTTCCTGTGAGTCCCTTTACATGTAGTTATTCCATGTCTTGGCATTTCTGGACGACTGGCAGTGTAGTAGCTGTAACTGCTCTAAGGGCATGAGACAGACAAGGTTTGCAGGGAGAGGCAGAGAGCCAAAAAAGGCTTCTGCAAGCAAAAGTTTGTTTGTTTCCCAACTCCAGCTAGCCTAAGCAATAGGCATTGCTTCTTCCTACAAAACCTGCCTTGGTGCTACTCCTGCAGCTGATTCTGTACCACTAGCAAACACTGAATTAATGCATCCAGCTATTTTATTTACCAGTCTGGTCCTGTCTGTTAAAAAGGCCCATCAGAGCTTGATGAAATACATGAGTAATACTCAAGGGAAAGGAGACAGGAGGAATTCAGGCCTACATGTTACAAGCAGCTGGGTGCACAGTTAACTTCACCAGCATGTGCAGCTCCACTGAAATCAGCAGCCTCATCTGCATTAATGACACGACCATTAACGAAAGCAGCTCTGTTGATTTCGGCCAGGGCAGACACTCGTGCAAAGTTAAGCATTTGCAGGATCAGGGTCTTAGAACGTGTCCTTGGAAAGCATTACTCATCCCCAATGTCTGTTGACTTCAATTACCAAAGTGACTCGTGTGCTACAAGAAGTTGATTCCACAACGTACAGAACGCTTTCGAGTGTTTATTATTTTCGTTGAAATATATCTGGTTGCTTGTGTGCTTCACAGATTACTAAATCCACTGAAACAGGCATTATTTGGGTTTGTCTTTTGTAAGAAAAGCTTTCGAAAGCATGATTTGTTGCAACAGTGTAAACAAGCTCCAAAAGATAAGAACTATTTAATGCAAAATTACATATAGGTGCAGTGAATCTATCAAAAATGGAGTATAAACTCCGTAGCTTCTTCAAGGAAGCATGTGCAGCACCCCAGAAGCTGAACTGTGCAGCTGGCATTACAATAATGAAAAAACCTTATTCCACCTTTTTGATTTCTCCTGAGGTATTCTTTCACAACCAGCTAAGGTTTTCTAAATATAATATACTATCAGCAACATGAACCCGTACCTTAAACTGGTCTTGTTTATCATCCAGGGGAAAAAAAAATGCCACCATCACCAGGGCATTCAGGCCCCAGCCAAGATTAATAAATAAAAAAGTCAGATAAACTGGAATAGAATGGCCTGTACTTGAGTAACCCACTTCTAAGATTTCAACAGTCCGCCAAAAAACACACAAAGTTACCTGTTACATAAACCGAAATCTGAAAATATCAGCAAAAATATATTCCCTAAACCTGAATCGGTTTGGCCCTACCTCATCTCCTCAGAAAGCTTCCCCTCCTCATCACGTGCATCATTAAAGTGTAACCATCCCTGCAGAAATGTTTGCACGCTCTTTCCAAATGAAATTACAAAACAAAAAAAAAATCTAATAATAATAATAATGGACAGCGACTAAAGTAGATCACTTAAACTGCAGGATCATTGTGTCAGCAAGGAGCTTTACTGACACTTCTCTGCTGTAAATTTAGTAACAGTTTCCCTAACCTGCTTTATAAATTATTAAAATCTAATTCTAATTCAACAAGACTACATCCAGCCTAACAACCTTACAGTAAACACTGATCTTTTTTTCG
>VZTZ01002127.1:542471-609611 GCA_013400955.1 Drymodes brunneopygia
TGAGCTGTAAAACCCGGCGCTGCTGAGGGGAGACCGCGCTCAGGCTGAGGTAAAGCCCCGTCGGAGCCTCTCGGGGGGCACAGAGCCCGTTCCCGGGGCGGGCTGCGGGCGATGGACCGCGCTGGGTGCTGCCGGAGGGGCCGACCCAAGCGGGCAGTTCCGTCCTTTGGGAAGCAGCGGCTGCAGCCCTTCACTCCTCTCTGCTGCAGCTCTGCACTCTTGGCTTTCTTAGCCCAGTGTGTGATCGCTGTATGCACCACCTTTTTATTTTTTTCGCCCCCAAGTATATTTATATATGCTTGGAACCAGGGACCAGCGCAAGTACTGCTTGTAGATGGCATGGTTAAATATCATAAATTTTGTTTAAATTTGCCTGCCCGATGGCTGGATGTTTGATGGTTTTGGTTTGTTTGCTTTTGTTGGGGGTTTTCCCAAAATACATCTATTGGCTACAGGGTGATGAAGCTGGGGAAGGGTCTGGAGAGCCCAAGTCCTATGAGGAGCAGCTGAGGGAGCTGGGGATGTTTAGTCTAGAGAAGAGGAGGCTCAGAGGTGGTTTTAGTGCTCTGAATTTCCCTGAAGGGAGATTGTAGCCAGGGGTTCGGTGTCCTCTCTCTCACACAAGTGACAGAAATGAAGGGACACAGTAGGGGATGTAAGGGAACATCCCTGCTGAGCCTGGGGAGGTTTAGGTTGGACACTAGAAAGAATTTCTGCACAGGAAGGGTGATTAGACATTGGAATGAGCTGCCCGGGAAGGTGGTGGAGTTACTGTCCCTGGAGGTGTGTAAGGACAGACTGGATGTGCCATGGTCTGGTTGACAAGGTGGTGTTGAATCATAGGTTGGACTCGACCTCTGAGGTCTCTTCCAACCTAACTGATTGTGTGATTCTGAAATGGTGTTAATATGAATGCTGTATTTTAAAATAGGCTCCACTGTTTCACCTGTATTTCTGGCAGGCAAAAAAAAGTTGACATCTATGAGTAGCAGCCCTCCTGTGCTGATATGACCAAATCCCTCTGACATACAGTCTTTTTTTAAGGAAATGAGCCCAAAGGCAGTTTGAGAGGTGGTAGCTTTGGTGGGCCAGTCACATCCCTCCTGTTTGTGCAGGTACTGAATCCTCTCAACATTATTAACCCTGCAAAGGATATCTGGTTGTTGTCCCACTCAGCTTCCTGACTCAGCTTTTGGCATAACGGAGGAAGTGAGATTGTGTCAGACTTGTTTTAAAGTGATTTAAGCTGTTGTCAAACTACTTTCAAAACTTCTAATTTTCAGCCAGTTCCCTGGTCCAGCTCCCGTTGAGGAACCTGGAACACTAGTTAAAAGCTCATGGCCACTGAAGTATAACTGCAATGGATGTGAGAGGTTTTGCCTCTCATCACTCAAAATACCGCATCATATCTTAAGATATATGCCTCCCGGTTTTATTTTTTACCTATAGACAAAGCAATTTCGCTTCCTTTCAATCCTTCCTGGTGTGGCACAGTTTTAAACCTGTTCAGATGCTTATGGCTTCTCCCTGAGTTGTCTCAAAATCATTCACATCTCTTTTTTTTTGAGCTGTTGCACCCTTTGACTGGACATCACTACAATTAAGGCCTCAACAACCCCAGCTGTCCTGCTGTCCTGCCTGTCACAGACCCCATTCCTGTTTACACCTGCCAGTACAAATGCTTTTGAGTCGGTCTGATCTATTCGCAGTCTTGCTGACCTGTTTTACCCCCGCATCCATTTCTGCTGACCTCCCAAGCCAGTTATTTCTCCCTCAAGTAGACAGTAATGCTGCTTGAGAAATTATTTCCTGCAACAGCCCTAATGCTGTGCCTTCATTTTTATTTTATAATCAAGCAGTCAAGATATCTTTTAAAATGAAATTTCACATGATGTTAAGTCAGAGAACTGTAGAATTTGTCATCCTCTGTAAATTGATTGCACTTCTCAGAAGAATTGTATTTAAAAAAGGGAAACTAAGATTGAACAGTGCCACAGTTACAGAAGGGTTGTGCAACTCTAAATTTAGAAGAGAGATTGATACTTATTTGTAGATATTTAAAACTTTAAATTTGCCCAAACCAAACCAGCTAAAATAATCTAAATGCAAAACAAGGGTGGATAACAAAGAATGTGGGTCGGAGTTATACCAATATAAGGTAAATTTTGGCAAAAACTGTGTAACTTCCCATTAGTGAGGGACAGAACCGATATTTTTATATGTTTTGCTGTTACATGTGCTTAATTCTGTTAGGTCACAATTCCTCGGTTCTGTTCACTGTCCTCTGTGCTGCTTTTGCTGTGAACAGTGCAATGAGCAGCCCATAAAGTTACTGGCAGCACACTCTGCAGAAGGGAGGTTCTAGCACAGCCTGATGGCTACATGGGCACTTTAGGTGCAGTTGAGCAAGTCATTTTACATTATTTTACTTCAGTTTCCCTAGGATGAGGTGAATCCATCTTTGTAAAACACCAAAAATCTAAAGCTGAAGCCTGTGATGTGGATATCTATTAAAATAATTGCCATGGAAGGGATAAAAATCAACACTGCTGTCCAAGTCTACTGTCCAGTGCACACAGATGTTTTTACTCTTCATTCTGACTTTGTATAATAGCTACAGAATTAATTCTTCAGTACAGCTGAACAAGCTGGTAAATAATGCATTCAGCTAATTCATTTCTTAGATGGCCATCATGTGGTCTGTTTGGTCCATTTTGGCTGTGTGAAGCATTTTTATGACGTGTTTTGTATTGGGTGATGTTTGGACAGTCACAATTCAAGGAGAAATACAGGCTTTATCAGGGAATAAACAGAAATCTTACCTTTTCTTTATCACGTGGCCATCAGATTTTACGGAGTAGGCTTCCCATTTATCTCCTGGTCGCTTTCTGTTTTCTACTTTAATCTGTGAAGTCCTCATCTGTGATGAAATTCCAGAGCACAACATAAGATATGACTGTAAAACTGCTGATGTTTCAAAGGGCTATTGTTACTTGTCCTTCTCCTTTTCTTTGTTTAGCCTGTATTTTGTAAAAACTGCCCCTTTGAAAATGGTTACGTGAATCCCAAGGAGAGATGGAGAAGAACTGAGCACTACAGGTGTTTTACATAGATGTGTATCTGTGTATGTTTATGTATGTGTTTGTATAAATACATGTAATACCAATTTGCAAGAATAAAAAATTAACTTTTGTCAGATAAAAGTTCATATGACCAGCATCTCCCATTCAAGTGTGTGGGCATATATATATATGAAAATATGTGCAGATTCAGTACCTGCGGCCCTTCCTGGAGATCTCCAAGCAATGATAAATCCTTTTGATCGGTGTTTTTCCATTGCTATCAAAGGTACAAGACAAGCCTGTCCTTTTTAAAACTTACAGTGCCTCGCTCTCCTACAAAAGGGCTTTTTAAAAATAGCTGGAAAGGAATTTTCAGGGCCAGCTTCTCACCAGTTCAGCTCTGCTTTTTAGCACCCAGACAGTCGGAACAGCAGTCAAGAGCCCTCCAGAACAGAGATTTTTGTACCAGTGACTCAGATTTGTGCCACTTCACATTTTTTTGCGAGACTGGAGTTCCACTATAGACCATCTGTTATGGCCAGCCAGGCAGGAATAGGGAGCTCTCATCCACATTGGCTTTCTGCTCTTTGCAGAGCAGCTTATCAAACAGGATTGCTGCAGAGATACCACTGTGGAAGTCCTGCTGTATTGAGTGATAAACATAAATGGATCTAGCTGGAGCTTGTTCCACCTGCACATGTGACACGGATTTGTGTACAGGAAGGGTCACATAATGCTCCATAAAGGATCTCCTATATGTCAAAAGGAGCATTATCAGGGTACCATGGGATTACTCCCGATATTCCCTGTTCCAATACTAGGAAGCAAGAAAAGACTTGATCTCCCCAGAGAACTAATTATTCAGACCATCAGGAAAAAGACCAGCAAGAGAAAGTGTTATGGAGGAAGCAGCAGAGCTGTTTGAAGAGGCAAATCAGCATGGGAGTGCAAGGCTCTTCTGATACATCTTTTAACAAAAATGAACACAGTGGAATGCCACATCAAAGTATTTGTCCTGCTCCATCACTGTGATTGAAAGGGCACAATCTGAGATTTTTTTTGTTTACTTTTGAATGCAATTCACATATAACAAGAAAGCATTCTATTTAAGTCTGTTTACCCTGCAGTTGATTCCTGATTCATGTTTTTGGTTTTGGGGAGGAATGATGTGGCTTTTAGGCAGTGTTTGCAGTTGCCATATCAGGTTTCTCTAATAATAAGCGTTTGTTACTCCTTCCTCCTGCTTCTCTTCTATCAGCTGTGTGATGGCACTGTCGGTGCCCTCAGGAACTGAATTCCTGGTGCATGTGGGGTAAGCATTTTAGGGTCATAGACACAACTACCAGAATGGGAACTAATTCTTCCTCTCTGTTTATAGACACTGCGTCATTTGAAGTCTGTTTCTCTAGTCAACATGGCAAGATAAGTAGGAGCTTGCTCGCCTCGGCAGCTGGCTAGCTGCCTCCTCCAGCACAACACTGCTCTCACTTATTCCCCAATTCACTGGTTTGTTCCTGCTTTGTTCCCCTCCCCAGGCATCTTAACTTGCCTCCAGGCCCCAGGCACTCCTTTAAGCCAACTTTTCTGAATTTTTTTGTTCACTTTCCTTTGCTGCCTGTTTACCTCTTACCTTCCTTGGACTTTGCGCTGCGCTGCTGGGCCAAGTCTCCTGCCCAACTGTCCCTGCCCGCCCCAACTGTCACCTACAACTGCCTCAGAAGGTTCTGGAGCTCCTCCTTCTCCTGGGCCAGCACCCACAGGGCAGCTTCTGGCACCTGAAACTGCCTGGAAAGAGCCAGGTGTGTTACATGGTCCCCTGTGCCACTGGGGGATGTCTGAGTCCCAAGTGAAAGGAGCTCTGCTTCTGCTCTTTGCTTTGTAATCAAGTCTGATCACAAAGGGAGCCTCCCAGAAAGATGGAGAGAGATTTTTTTTAAGTGACAGGACAAGGGGGAATGGCTTCAAACTGGAAGAGAGTAGGTTTAGATTATGTATTACAAAAAATTTCTTTACTGTGAGAGTGCTGGCCCAGGTTGCCCATAGAAGCTGTGGCTGCCCCATCCCTGGGAGTGTTCAAGGCCAGGTCAGATGGGGTCTGGAGCAACCTGGTCTAGTGGAAGGTGTCCCTGCACATGGCACTGGGTTGAAACAAGATGATCTTTCAGGTCTCTCTCAACCCAAACCATTTCCTGGTTCTGTCTCCTCAGTTTTCTCTGTATTTAATGTGTTACAAACCAATATGTACACTGCCATAAAACCATCCTCTTCAGGTGAGCACCTTCTAATGTGGCCCAGCTTCTTACCTACAACATCACCCTGGAAAGAACAAATGAGTAAAATACCTCTGGTTGTGTGTGGTGAAGGGGCCCGGAAAATGTGAACTGTAGCACTTCCCAATCTCCACTGAAGCATCACCAGCTCCCTCCCAAGCTTGGTGCATCTCCTGTGATCATAGCAGCAGTTGATTAAACCCTTGGACTTTTCTACAAGTGCAGAGACCCTGAGGATGGAGTAGCCTGAGACAATGATACCTTGTTCTCTTTGTTGTAAAAGAGAACAGGCAAGTATTCATGTTGTATTTTTTCAACCTACTTTATCTCTATCTTGTGGTACAGCTTTAACCTCTTGGATACTTTTTAAATTTTCAAATTACTGCAAATAGAAGTGTTCTATAGTCAGTAGCTCAGCATTGTAAGGAATGCTTAACAGCAGAGGGGGTCTAGCAACACTTAAGTTTAAAATACAAGTCTTAATGGGTTCCAAATTTTGCCATAGGAATGAATGGATATGTAGGAATACTGATAAAATGGAAAGGATAGAAAAAGAAAGGTTATAAGAGCATTTTCTAGAGTCTTCCAAGATCTACTGACAGAATTAAAGAAATAGGATAATTTTGCCACTGAGAAAATTACATGAGTTAGGAGGTTGTAGTTCTGACATGATCCTGTACAGGAATTTCAGATACCCTATAAATGACCAGTAAGAAAGGATTTTGTGTGAGACAGGAACTGGAGTTGAAATCCAAAAACTATAAAACCTAGGAAAAAAAGCAGAAATTGATTAGATTGAGACGGAAAATAGCTAAGAAACTCCTAAATAATCTCCTGACTAAGCAGACCATAAAAAATAGATAACTGGAACAAGAACAAAACTGGTGTTCCTCTGTGCAAGCTCTGGAAGTTTAAAAACATGAACAGATGAGGATGAGTGACTTTAAACAGCTCTCTGATTGGACTGATTTTTAGGAAACACTGAGAAGTAATGGCATTAAAGCCTCTCCTGTACTTGATGGCCAAAAGAGATGAGGATGCCAAGGTTAGGGAAAGAATAGCAAATAAAAAGGAAATACACCACTGTGCAAATCCATCATGCATCCTTCCTTATCTCTAACTTTGTATAATTTAGAGAAAACCAAGAAATCAGATGGCTTGGTACAATTCCCACAGAAGGAGAGGACTCATACACTGGAGATCTTGATCTCAGAATTAAAAAAACTTCATGCTAAATTTTACAGAGGTTTGTCAAGATCTCCGGTGGAAGAGAGACAGGTGAATGAGTGACTTACTTACCCAAACTGCTTTGTATTATGTGTTCTTGTGTTATCTGGCAAGCTGGAATATTGCAACCTTCCACATCCTGTTAGAAAGGCAAAAGGTTTGAACAGGTTCAATAAAGCAAAATTTAAAAACCAGATGCTCAAGGGCACTGAGGAGATTAAATTGTCCTTGTACTTTAATGGGCTGCCTTAATTGCAACATACATGACACATACAACACATTAATGAGTGGAGAAGCTTGTCTAGTACTAATAAAAATGCACCACTATCAGCTTTGAAAGTCTGCTCTGTAGAGAAGTCTAGACACTAGATTTAGGGTAAGATAGCTCAGTAAATACAGAAGATTTTGAGCCAATATAAAACCTGTGACGTGGTAATATTTGGCACATTATCATTATTGAGTGGCTTCTTTGACATGCTGTGCAGTCCCCACACTTGGGGAATTTTCAACATTATCCAGTGTCAGGTGGGACTTGAAAGAATTTATAGCAAGAATCAATAGCCAAGAATTGAGTGAGAGCTGATCAAAAACAGAGTTGAGATTTCCCTTTTTAAGGAGCAAGGAAAAGTTAAAACCACAGTTTGCTGGGGCACCAAGTGGCACCAGAGGACACCTCTGGAAAATTCATCTTAAGCTATATTTAGTACATCCAAATAAATTATAGCTCCCACTTGAGCCATTTCAGCTCAAATACAGATAAATAAAGAAATATTTTAGACTTGTGTGCTTCTGAGTTATGTTTAGTTCTAATATGTGCCTTTTTAGGTGAGCTCCTGCCTTGGAGCAGATTTAATTTCTAACTGCAATTCTATAGGTGTGCACCTGTATTGCATGTGTTAAAATCCATCAAAAATACACTAATCACTGAAATTCTAATACTGAAAGCTTGTGGTACACAAATGGCTAATGAGAGCCCTTCAGACAAGCACTTCCCAGCAAGTTTGTTTTAGAATAATTAGAGTTTCTTGCAATTACTGGCTTTTAATGGTAGGCTGTTGAGATGTTTTTTAGTTCCATAATCTTTGTAGAGTCTTGTTCTTGAAATTTTACCACCATCTTGATGCATGGCAGTGAGATACTCCAGGGAGATGCTGTTTAATGCCTACTGGAGTACAATTTTAAAATGTAGTTTTTTGTCTTTGATTTATACCTAGGTCAAATTCATATTATGATCTTAGGCTCCTTCTTGAAAACTCTCTGCAGCTTCGTTCAGGATCTTAAAATATTATGTAAGTCACATCCTGGAAGATATGAAAATAGATTTTTTTCATCTTCTACATAAAGCATCCTTTCTGAGTTACTAAACTTTCCTCCAAAGTACACTGGTTTTGATCCAGAATTTCATTCCATGACATTCAAACTGTTCTGATCGCATCAAATGTAATTCCACCCCCACTGAAACCCACCTCAGGCCTTCTCCCAGCGTGATCCAGTGATTTTTCTTTGGGATGTTGCAGGAAGTTACACAGCACCATTCTGATGCACGGCAGTGAATTCACTTTGGAGATTTTTTTTTCAGAATTCCTGGTAGCATTGCAACTCAGCAAACTGGTTTGATACATCTGTGTAAGCAATTTAACTTGTCCCCTGTTCCCTCACTGCTTTGCTTTTGACAAATTGACAGAATTCTGACAAATATACTCACCAAAGCTTTCATACAGTGCCTATCATCCCATTCAAATTGTTTCTTCACAAAAAATACCAGTACAGTTAGTCCTGCTGGTGATCATCTACAGGATATTTCAGCCTCAATGCCACATATGCAGAATTTTTTATTTTATTTTAGCTGCAAAAATATTTGCCACCTGAAATATTCTCTACTTATTCAAGCCATTAGAGAGAAATATAAGCAAGGTTGTCTGCTTTCAACAGAGATTTAAAAAAATCCTCATTACCTCCTGGGAAAAAAAGGGTAAAAGACATTGGCAGAGAAAAGTGGGGCATCCATTGTTGCTGCATGTTTAATTTTATTTGATTTACTATACTTAACTTTTTCCCTTGTTGGCAAAAACATCCTTAGCTGCTGCTCATGCTGTTTGCCAGCCTCTCCATCTGCATCTTTGGTTACTCCTCGGATTCATTCTCCTCCTGCATTTGCAGAATGCTGCTTGCATCCCCTGCACTCCCGTGGGAATGTTTCCCTTGGTGGTTCCATTCACAGGAGCACGGAGTTGCTCTCGTTGGGGATGACATTTTCCTGCAGCTGCAGACACCTGAGCCCAGCTCCCTCTCGAGTCTCTTACGTGGCCTTGGTGATCACTGCCAGTGATAAGGGAATGCCTCTGTCTCCTCTCTGGGAGTCCTGGATTCCCGCTGTGAATCCACACCCACGTTTCAGTTCTGTCAGTAATCCCAAATCCCCCGTGGGAGAGTTGATCTGAATTAATCTCAGTTTGTAATTTTGCCATGTAGGTTTATTTTGCAACTGGACCATTCCTTATCTTACCTTTTGTAGATTTTTTTCTCTTGGGAATGGTTTCCATAAAACACCTCAGAAAGCATTTAATTCAGTCTCAAAGTTAGTGCTGCATTTGCTTGGAATTTCTGTCTGGCCTGTTTTCTGCTGATCTTTACTTAAATGATTATGTATATGCATGTGTGCACGTATATTTGGAGTGCTTTCTCTCTTGCTCAAGTTTAATTTTACCCCACAAGGCGAGCTTTCCTCCCGAGTGTGACGTCCCAGTTGTTTCATTAGGATTGTGACAAGTCTGCTCACACGAGGCACATCCACAGCACATCTGAGTGAAAAGCAAACATCCTGTGTTCCTCAGCCTTCCCTAAACCCCAGCAGATGGCTGCTGCTCCGGCAAACCGTGCGCAAGAGGATGGATCACATTTCCCATGCAGCAGACCTATTTCTGGAATCCAAACCCAGTACACTTCCAGAAGGTGGGAACATGGATCCAGCCACCAAGCGGGTTAGCCCAAATCACTCCTGCGTGGTGACTCCCCATGGCTCAGCCCCTCTTGCTTTTTGGGATGGCTGAGCCAGCCAAAGTTGCAGGTGGACTGGTAACAGCTTCCAAGTGCAAGTCTTTAAACACCAAGCCTAAAGGTCCTTTGTGCAATAGTCCTGTTTGTTAGAATCTGTGTGTGTTTATTTTTTCTCCCTGTGATTAAGTATCTGGTGGAGATAAACGGTGTTTTTTGGAATGACTGGGTTTCCTCGGTGCTCAGAGCCAGTCCCTGCTCAGGATCCTGGCAGGATCTGCAGGAGGTGGTGTGAATTTCCTCTACCTCAGGTAACACTCAGGGGACACATGCCACAGACAAATGTCCTTACCCTGGTTCCCTGCATGAGCAGGACCCTGATGTGTCTGTGCTTAACCCCAGCTCTGGAATCAGGGGCACTTCAATGCCCGGGTGAATTAGCAGCAATCACAGAATCGTGGAATGGTTTGGGCTGGAAAAGACCTCAAAAACCA
This sequence comes from Drymodes brunneopygia, assembly GCA_013400955.1. Classification (NCBI taxonomy): domain Eukaryota; kingdom Metazoa; phylum Chordata; class Aves; order Passeriformes; family Petroicidae; genus Drymodes; species Drymodes brunneopygia. The sequence goes on from VZTZ01002127.1 coordinate 552,519, forward strand.
TCCCACCCCCTGCAGTGGACCAGGGGCACCTTTCACTAGACCAGGTTGGTCCAAGGATCGTCCAACCTGGCCCTGACCAGGGATGGGGCATCCAAAGCTTCTCTGGGCAACTTTTCTCAGCCTGAAACTTGACCCTGCATGGTGGTGTGTTCAGGGACCCATTCCCACTCACTTTTTTTCCTAAAAGGAGGCAACAGAGGAGTTACTTGTGCTGCAAGTCCAGGCAAATAGCCTCTACCAGGTCTGTTGAGGATGTCGTTTCCTAAGGAAAGGGCAGTTTGGGAGGGGGCTTCATCTTTTCTTGCTTAAAATTTTTCTCCACTGAGCAACAGGCTCAGTCTCAGCCATTTGTGCCCACTTTCCATCTCATGATAGAGTATTTAGCATCAAAGAAGGCTTCTGAAAGAACACCTGCATTCTTCTACAACTTGTGCACTGATTTCTTTGCATGGATGATCTTCAATGGGTTACACATCTGTTCTGCTGCATTCAGAGGCCCTAAAAATGATGCCATTTGTTTAGAATCATGGAATCATTAGGGCTGGAAAATTCCTCCAAGATCATCAAATCCAGGAAGTAATTCTAAAGGATTATGAAATTTCTGATGTTTCTCCTCCAAATATACTGATTATAAAAATGTCTGAGTGCAAGCTAGGCTAGCATTAACTATCCTTCATCAGCCAGAACCTCTCTGGTCATGCAAACCCAATACACAATTAATGTATATCATGGGATATTTTCCTCCATCACACCAGTGTAGAAAGCTCCCAGTGGCTCCTGAGTGCATATTTCCATTAAGGATTCAGCAGGCTAGTCACAGTCTAAAAGAGTCTTCATTATTTCCTAAATCAAAGTTAGTCACACTTCCAATTTCCTTTACAATTCATTGGAGTTTTTTAAAATAAAATATTTTTAAGCCCAGCTCACTGTTGGTCAAAACCTCTGACTAGTTGGAGTAAGAGATGAGATTGCTGATCCTGTCTTCCAACAGCTGCTTCTGTGCTTGAAGAGACACTCCCTAAATGGTTATGTCTTTTTTTCCCCCTAATGGGACTAAGTGTCATTGACTGGGGTAGGCAACCAAAGACTTTCTTGAGATGTTTTTTATTTTCACAAAAGGTTGTGCTCAGAAAAATCAATATTACAGAAAAAAGCAACCTATCAACATTTCCCCTTATACAGAGAGGAGTTTCCATTTGCTTTATTTTATTATGTATCCTGGCCACAGAAGGATGGGCACTGAAATCAGGTGGATAACCTGCAGCCATGGAGCTCTGCCAATAATTTAGTATATTTTGCGAATTGCAGTATTTCTGCTCTTGTTTTGGTTCTTTAATCGAGAAGATTTACAACTGGTTGTACTGACCCACTCAAAGGTGTTTGTAAATAAAGTATGAACCACAAAGCTGTATCTATTTCTTATCCTTTTTTTTGCAGTTTTTTCCCACAGCAGAGCCTCTTGGGCTTTTCCACTGAGTTTTCCAAATTCAGCAAAAGCATCTGATAAGCATTTTGCCTGCTGCAGTGAGCCACGTGGTTGTGCATCTGGGAGGAGGGACAACAGTGTAAACAATGCAAAATGAGACAAAGCCTAAAAAAACCTAAATCATTTTGGTTGGAAAAGCCCTCTTAGATCATTGAGTCCAACCACTAATCCAGCACTGCCAAGCTCACCCTTAAACCATGTCCCCAAGTGCCACATCTACACATTTTTGATAGTGACTCCACCACTTCCCTGAGCAGCCTGTTCCAAAGACTATCAACCCTTCCCATGAAGAAATTTTTCTTAATACTTCATCACCTCTGCAAAAAGTTACAGTTCTGGCACGAGTGGGCTTGAGTAAAATCATCATGAATGATAACCATGGTCAAACGAGGCATCAAAATTCCTCAACAAGAGAGCTGGAATCAAGTGTAAGTACCTGAAGGGAACCTACAGGAAAGATGGAGAGAGACTTTTTGCAAGAGCCTGGAGTGACAGGACAAGGGGGAATGGATTCAAACTGAAAGAGAGTAGGTTTAGATTGGGTGTTAGTAAAAAAAATCTTTACTTTGAGGGTGCTGAGGCCCTGGCACAGGATGCCCAGAGAAGCTGTGGCTGCCCCATCCCTGGAAGTGTTTAATACCAGCTTGGTTGTGGCTTTGAGCTACCTGTTCTGGTGGAAGGTGTTCCTGCCCATGGCAGGGGGTTGGAATGAGGTGATTTCAGGTCCTTTCCAACCCAAACCATTCTGTTGATCCAATTTCCATTGATGTTTGCTGTAATCAGAAGCAGAGGGCCATGTGCACAGCCTTGCAAGTTTCAAGTGGGAGAGGAGCTTCCTATGAAAATCCCGATCAAAGTCACAGCCTAAAACACACTGAGCCTCTCACCTTCCTGCTCTGTGCTCACACAGATCCCACACCCTGTGAAAATCCTACATCCAGCTCAGGTTTACCCCCTGTACCTGCTGTGGGTGCCTTACACTGCCCAAAATCTCTCCTGCCCACTCAGGGGCTCCAGCACTGCTGCAGAGGAGGGCAGCAAGGTCCTGCTCATCAGGCCCTTGAAGAGGGCAGTGACCTGTGTGGTAATTAAAGAAGGTAACAGTAGGCTCAAGCTGTTGAGGAGAGAAAGACAAATAACTCCCTATGAGCACAAATAAAGCACATTCAAATGGGTTTAATTGTGCTTGCCTGTCTGGAAATCTGGCTCATCATTCCTCTTTCCATTTCTCACTCAGAGGGTCACCAGTGCCTGAAAACACTGATGTGCCAAGGAAGCCAATTCCTTGTGGGGGCATGACTGCTCTACACAGACATTTTCCCTTCTGTCACTTGGCATAATGCAGTATGTGACTTGAAAATTCAAAATATAAACAAGAGAGATGAACCAGGGCCAATCGTGTTGCAAATAGAAGTCTTAAACCTTCCCAGTAAGTAAAAAATACTCATTTCTCCATTCTTTTTAGCTTAACCAGAACAATTTCTTTGCAGTTTTTAACCTATGAGGAAATTGGGGCAAAAATACCATGGTCAAACATACATGTATGGGACCATGAAACCACTCAATGCCTCACAATACACAATTTGTCAGGCAAATTTCTCCCATCTCCTACTTCTCCTATTCCTGTGAATTGCCTAATGCTTTTCTTTCTTTATTTATTTCTCAGGATCATTTTCTTCCATAACTTTGTTGTTCTTTAACAGTGCTTTCACAGTTAAAAACCCCCAGGGTATTTAGGCATCATTCTAAGAATGACAGAACTGTCCCCTGTATTGTCCTTTAGTGGCTTCTGGTCATTCCCATGTGCCAGGATGCACCAAATTACTGCAGCTTGTTCCTGAAAATTGATAAATGATACACCTGAGCTAAACAAATAGAAAAAACCCAAGAATTTATGTGAGTGCAGGGAGCATGATCCTTTCAGATAATTATTAAACTAAATTAACAAGAGTGGTAATTTCTTAAATGGGAGGGAAAGAAGGGAGAAGAACTCAATGAAAGTTAATACTCCTGGCTAAAGAGTTGAAAGATCCATTCTGCATTTTGTCAGGGAAATTATTTTGAGAAGACAGAAAATTTTATAAGTATATGAAAATATACTCAAATATATGAAATCTATTAAAAGGATATATGAGTATGAAAATATTTATAATACTTTAGTAAATGAGGAGTTGTCATTTCTTGTGAAAGAAACCCAATCTTGATTTTAGTATTTCCTGTGCTTTGGTCTTGTATGGGTGTAGGCAAGTTGCTGAATGATTAATTTTGGCCTCTGCCACTATAATGTACCTTATTTCTAATTGGAATTATGTCCAGTTTTGGCTCCCAGGCATTCATCCTGTCATATGTTGATTACTGTAATAAATATTGTCATTACTGAATTTATCCCTACATGCAAACACCAGAGTGTGCAGTGCTCACAGGCTGTTTCAAGCAGGATAAGCAGCCTCTTACAACCTTCTGTCTTCTCTCCTGGGGTTTTCCCAGCCCAGGAGAGGGGAAGGACTTGCAGGGTCAGTGGAGGAGAGGTCCTGAAGCCAGGCTTGTACTTTTGGGGGTTGCTTTTTTCCCCTGTACATTGTGACCTCTGCAGGGAAAATACTGCTGAGTTTAGGCTCCCCACTCTGGTAGTCATCCCACCAAACCTGAATTCAGCAGTTCTCACAGACGTGTGGCAAGATTAGATACTAATGTTCTTGGCTGTTCATTAATTTTACCAGTAATTGTGATGTCTTCACAGAAGCCTCTGTTGCAAAAGAAATTTTAAACATGCCTGAAGTCTGGATGTTTCTCACATGTAAATAGATCTCAGGGGCACACAGGCTGTATTAAATACTGTACTTGAGTTAAAGCACTTAGAGAAAGGACAATTCCTTGAGGTGAGCTGAAGCCAGGTGCCCACCAAGCCACTCTGTGAGTCCCCTCCTTCAGCAGGATGGGGACAGAGGAAATAAGATGGCAAAAATCTCATGGGTCAGAATAAAGGTAGTTAAATAATGTAAGTAGATGCATGGAAGCAAAGGAAAACAAAGTATTTCTTCTCTACTTGCCCTCAGCAGGCAAGGTCCAGCCACTTCCTGGCTTCCAAGAATGATGGTTTTAAAGGGACTGTCAGTGCCCTGAGGGCAGTAAATACAACACTGCCGAGGTGTCGGTAACCAAACAGAGCCGCAGGAGAGATCCACGGGTTTTTCAGACTAAAGTGAAATGAAACAGACTTGGTTTATCATCTCTTCCTACATAATGCACAGTGGCACCGAGCACAGATGGGCTCCCGCACACACTTCATGCTGTATCCCAAGTGTGCGTGGTGTTAAGAGCTCCCACAGTTCCTAAAATCCACACAGGAACACAGCAGGCAAGCCAAGTCACTGCAACCGAGGGCAGAAGGCAGCAGCCCCATGGTCTCTCATCTCACACCATCTCTTCCATTTCACCCTCAGCCTCACTGCTCTTGTTCCCCCATCCAGCTCCTTAAGGACAAAACGTACAAAAGAAAACACCAAAAGGTTGCTTTAGTGCCGCCCATGGCAAAAAGCCTCCATTCTTCTTTATGTTGAGACTACAGAGGATCACGGCCTGGACTTTTCAGAGGGCAGAGCTTGGTAAAAGTCCTTGCTCAGGGGAGAGGAGTCGGGCTAAGCCCAACTCAGCCCCAGTGCCCCCAGCTCCGGCCGGACTGGCACAAGCAGCTCCCTGCCTGTGCTTCCCTTCCCCTCGCGCTCATCAGCAAGGAAAACAGAGCTGGCAGCAATCCCAGCACTGCGTTTGCTAAATGGATCTATTAAAATGTAAACAGAGATCACGTTGCAGGGCATCATCACAAAATACCGTGGGTGACAGCTCAGCTGGTTCCCGAACGCCGCTGGGCTGCGCCGAGCTCCTCTCGCCCATCTCGGGCACGGCTGCCCCGCCTCTTCCCCCGCTCTCCAAACATTTGCCTCCAAACTGGGTTTTTTGGAGGTTTATCATCATCTGTCAGTGCCCTGCAGCCTCACTCCAACAGGAGCCTGGCTGCATCTCCAGCACATTTTGGAGCCGTGCAATCTCCCTGAGGCTTTCTGCTTTAGGGGAACAGCACTCCGGGGCCTCGGAGCCCCTCGCCGTCCCTGCAGGAGCCCTTGAGTTTGCAATTCAGCACTGATGGAGCACAGGACAGGCCACACGGGTTTCACCTGTCCTACTCCTGCCTGATACACATCTAGGAGGAGTTTTATCACCTCTTTGTCTGACTTCCAAATGAACGTTTTCCTGCTCTCTCCCCTGCTGCCCCCTCTCGCTCTCCCCAGGGGCTCTCAGGAAACCACCAAGCCATTGCTTTATTCTCTTCCAAGAGTTCTTTAGAGTCATGTGTTCATTCCCCTCCCTGCCACCTTGACAGAAATCGGGAAGGGGCTGGGGAAAGGCTGGGGGTTTCTGGTTTGATGACTGTGGCTTTCCTTGCTGCTGTTCTCATCCCCTTCCTTCCCCTTCCCCAAGTGATTTATTCCCCCAGTACATCAGCTCTGTGCCCCTTGTCTCTCTCTGTCCGCTGGGGTTCCAGACCTCAAGCTCCAAATCTTTAAATTAACTAAATAAATTACCCCTGGTGCTGACATTCTAAACTCCACAAGAGGCCAAAGCAGCAGCAGCCCTGTGGAGCAGAGGAATGGGAGAGAGGCAGGAGTTCTCGATTCTGATCAGCTCTGGCACAGATTTCTTACGTGCAGCTGGGGAGGTTTTTGCCTCACTTTCCCTCTCTAAAACGAAAATCACAACATCCACTCCCTGTTTGAAACACTCAAAGGACAAACTCTCTGGCAGGACAATCCACTGTTTATCCACAAAACACCACGTGCAGCATGTAAGGAGCTGTTTATCCATGCAGGAAAACCTTGGGCTCTGCTGGTCACAATGAACACCACGAGCACACAAAAGTTAGTGGCACTCAGAGAAAGCTTTCCTAAGGAAGTTAAAGAGAGATGCTGTTTTGTACCATTTTCTAAAAGGTGATACATTATTTATCAATGTGTTTCAAGACCATTCTGCTCATTAAATACATAGTAGTTAAACCCACCTGATGAAAAAAATGCATATTTTTTATATTTAAAAAAAAATCTGTGCTTTTAAAAACTTAGATTACACTTGGGTTCTAAAGTTTAGATGTTTTAATTTCATTGCTTGAGAATAACTATGTACCATACCTTTAAAAATGAGCTGGTTTATTTTAGTTATACTAGAGATAATGATGGAGGGGGGGAATCCAGCTTAAATCCTGTCTAAAATCTGGGGAAAATAATCTTTGAGTGACAGAGGACCATTTTCTTCCAGGAGATTAGCAGCAGTTTATTATTCCAAGTATATATTTAGACTATTCCACTTACACAGTTGCTTTAATATCAACCACATTAAAACCTTTCTGATAGCTGACTGCATTCATAAGTGATTCCAAGCTCCAAAAAGTGGAGCAAAGTGCCTCTCAGAGCACATTTGAGCAGGGGTGCACACTCCTGATCCCTCTGCACATTCCAACAGGTAACAGGGCAGGTGGGCACAATGCCCTGTACTTCCCACTCTTCTTTCAATATCCTGCATGAAGCCCCAGGGCCCAAAACATCAGCAAACAAGAGAGTGCTCTTAGAGCACTTAGTAACCTTCTTGCAGTTTGGGATTAAAAGAATTTCTTTTCAAGCAGCATGTTTCCTGTTTCTTTGGTGCTGTCCCAGTGCTTGTGTGGTGAGCCAGAGAGCTGGAATTTCCCTGGTACCTGTCAAGTTCACCTTTGCCTAAAGAACAGAAATCATTTAAGATCAAGAAGAACAAGGTAAGGAATAGGAAGTTCTTAGAGAATCACAGAACCACAGAATCATTAAGGCTGGAAGAGAGCTCTAAGATCATTGAGGCCAACCATTAACCCAGTCCTGCCAAGGCCACCACTAAACCATGTCCCCAAGTGCCACATCTACACCTTTGAAATCCCTCCAGGGAGGGAGACTCCCCCACTGCCCTGGGCAGCCTGTTCCAATGCTTGACAACCTTTTCCTTGAAGAAATTTTTCCCAACATCCAATCTAAGCCTCCCTGGTCGAGTTTGAGGTAATTTCCTCTTGTCCTGTCCCCTGGGAGCAGAGCCTGATCCCCACCTGGCTGCACCCTCCTGTCAGGGAGCTGTAGAGAGTGATAAGGTCTCCCCTGAACCTCCTTCTCTCCAGGTTAAACACCCCCAACTCCCTCACTGCTCCTCATCAGATTTTTGCTCCAGACCCTTCCCCAGCTCCATTCCCTTCTCTGGACGTGCTCCAGCCCCTCAGTTCTTTCTTGCAGTGAGGGGCCAGAGCTGTACACAGGGTTTGAGGTGTGGCCTCAGCAGTGCCCAGCACAGAGGGACAATCACTGCCCTCACAAAGGCCAGGTGCCATTGACTGCCTTGGCTACCTGCATTCTGCTGTCTCAAGTGGTTAGCTCAGTAACACTCTCTTTTTGTAGTAAGATGCCACCAGATTGCACAGGCAGTTAAAGCATCCTTAAAAAAAATAGGGAAAAGAATAGGAAGACACAATCACAGCAGCAACTGCTCTCAGCTCTTGCTTCTCCAGGCCAGCCACACGTGCAGGCTTTATTCTCCTAGAATTCGGATTCTGATCCAGCAATATGCTCTGGTTTGCATGCACATGAGCTGTGCAGAGCTCCCTGTGGCCTTTCCCCCCAGGTTCTGACCATGGCACAGGTGGAAACCCAGGATCCACACAGAAAAGCCACCCCGTGGCTGAACGCTCCCGGCGGGGTGGAAAAAGCGTTAGGAACTGGAGGGGCTCTGTATTTTGCAAACAAAAGGAAGTTCATTTCCTCTATTAGCTCAGCAAAGCACTATGTGCAAAAACACGCCTGGAGCTCTTGAAATACCTTCACTTATTTCTGCATCTACCAAATTTATTTATAGAGCCCTCTGGAAAACACTGGCTCTTCATTTACAAGATACTACGGAGCTTTTTGGGATTGTTGCATCAACAAAACTCTCTAAAAACACCCCACCTCCAGAAATTGTCAACTACAGTCAAGTCTCAGGAATTTTTTTTGTGTGTGTGTGTGTATTTAAAGAGTATTGACAAGGCAGTTAAAACTGCTTTATTAATGCACAAATATGTTAATATGGAGTTAATTCTCCACTTGCTAACTTTTCCGTGCTAGTAAATCTATTAAATGTGTCTAGTAATAAATCAGCAAATGGGTCTAATACACACCCCTGTAAAAAACCACAAATACTTCAGCTATGTCTCGTTTAAATGCAGTTTTGAGGCATTCTAACAGCTTAGAAAATACATGGGAGCAAATTCGTCTATGAAATAGAAAAAAACCTGCAGACTTGGAACATCTGACACAAAAGTGAGGTGGAACTGGGAGACAGGAGTGTCCTGGCTGGCAGGTGGGGACAGAGAGGGGAGAGCAGCTCTCACCCCTGCACGTGGCCCTGAGCTCGCTCGGAACAACTGAGCTGCAGCTCACTCACTGTCTAGGCATCCTGGCAATAAACCACAACAGAAATGTTAAAATAATAACACTATTAAGAATAAATAAGGATTTGAGCTTATTTTAGCCAAAATGTTTTAACAAAGCGCCACTATTCATTCCTTGGCATGTGGTGGGATGGCTGTGTGCTCCTATTACTGCATTCCTGAATTGCCTTTGTACTTTCTCCTGTTTGCAGCACTTAGGACTCCATAAATTCAACACAACTGTAAGAATTAATTCCAACAATCATTTAATCTACCTGTGGCTCTAATATCACACACATCTAGAAAGCTACACAAGATCTTTATTACTGCCTTGTTGATGGGTTGCTATCTAGAGATATCCTCCTGATCCATACAGTTTTATGTGTCTTCATTTATTGAAACAAGACTGTTTTATCTAACTGATCCAAAGAACATCCCCCTGTTGCTCCTGATCCCTCATGTATCAGTCCTAAACTGAGACAGTTCACCCAGATCATTGTTGGAGCGAAGCCTTGAGCCTTCCTTCTTCAAATGATGCCCAAATTACTGTTAGAAAACACTGCACTCTGCATTCTCTAAATGTCTGAGGGGACAACTTTCAAAGGAACCTTTGAGATCTCCAAGTACCAGTCAGAGTTCCCAACAGCAAAGTGTGTCAGCCTCAGTTTCTTCAAGACACATCAGTCTACATTTCTGCCTTCATTTTTCATGTATCTGCACTACTGAAATCAAAGACATAAATCAGAACCACTGTGCTTGGTTTATGGGCACTGCTCTCCAGTGTCCCAGTAAAAGCTAAGGGAGCCACTTCCAGCTGTTTGGCCTGCCATGTGTGCATCCAATTCAAACCTGGACCTGGAGCAGTGAGGGCTGGCATACATTGTACTTGCAGGCATTCAATTCCTTTAAAAATCAAGAATTCCTGTATTAAAAACGTCCAGAAAAGTGGACTCTAAAAGTGCTTTTATCTAATATATTCTCCAAATGAATAAAATCCAATATATTACCTGGGATGCAACAGTCCTTCAGTGCCCTACTGGGTATTTTGAGTTATTGGAGCTTCTTTTTTCCCCACTTTTAGAAGACTTCTCCAAATGACCATTTTAAATCAGCACTGAGAGCTCTCCTGAATTCCTCCCAGCACTTCTCACTGCCAGTTCTGAGTTCCTGAAGCTACAGGCTGCTCAAGTACCACCTTTATGGGACTGGAGCTCCATCAAATCTTTAGTCAGAGCACGAGAGAGTAAGACTGAAATTGCTATTGAAAATGTCATCTATTCCCTTAAAAACATTGGTGCCAAGATTGCAGGGAGAGTACACAGAACAGTATTTTCTGACATGCTATTTCCAGAAAAGCAGGTAGCTTTTAAAATATAGATTTCAAAGTATCCAAAGGCACGAGGAGGAAGGCTGGAAGAAACACAGGTGTAGAAATCCCAGCAGGACAGGACACCCTGTCAGGAAGCTGACACAGGCAGTGGCAATGACTGCAGGTAACCCCTCTCCCCTTAGCCAACATACCTGTGCCAGGTCACAAACTGGTGCAAAAAAAGGAAACAGAAACCAAGAAGTTATCACAGACCCTCAGAATTGGTTGATAGGTTATCAGCAAATAATTCTGATAAGGAATCAGGGAACTGGATAATCACCCAGCAGCAGCAGCAAGTTCACAGACTGAATTGCTGCCTCTAGCTGTCATCTCCACACTAATTCCTGTTTTTCCATGGCACTTGGAATCCCCAAATCTATCAGTTCCTGCACAGCAGGGAGAGCAAGAGTGGCTCAACCAATGGCTCTGCTCACTGCTCCTGGAAGTAAAGAACACCCAGCCCCAGTGAGTGAACACCTTCTGCCTCTTACACGCCTCACTGCCAAATTGTTCATCTCACAGACAAACAGGAGCTGGCTTTTATGCTTGAAGGGTGTTTATGTCTTGCATAATTTATTTGAGGTCCTATCCTGCTTACATCAAGCTCAAGAATAAGCTCTTACATGTATTTCAAAGGCAGAGGGTCCAGCTCCTAATCAAGGAGCTTCCCTGGAGAGATGCCCTGTCGGAGGGTCAGCTGGGGCCAACCTCCCCTCCTTCTCCCCTCCCTCTGCAGAGTCCAGCAGCCCAAGCACAGGGCAGGAGAGCTCCCAGGGCAAAGGAACAGGACTCATCTCTTCAGAAAAGCAGGTACCACCACAACTCACTGCTACCCCATCCAAAAAGAAGCCAAACAACAGAGGACCATTTTGAAGGGGTGGAGAGAAACAATTCCAAATTAACTACGACAAATGCAGATGAGCTTTAGGAGATGGGCAAGTGTGTCAGTTCTTCCAGGAGTACAAAAGCTTTGCTAATGAACTGACATTGCAATTAAGTGCATCCATATCCAAACCCTCCTGACAGAAGGGAGCCTCTCCCCAAAACACGAATATTTAAGGGTGAGTGCCAGGGGATGGGACCAGACTCTTTTCAGTGACAGGACAAGGGGCTATGGGCAGAAACTGATGCACACGAAGTTCCATCTGAATATGAGGAAAAACCTGTTTATTGTGAGGGTGGCAGAGCACTGGAACAGCTGCCCAGAGAGGCTGTAGAGTCTCTGTCCTTGGAGATATTCAAGCCCTGCTGAACACAACCCTGTGCAACCTGCTCTAGGTGAACCTGCTCGAGCAGGGGGTGGGACCAGATGCTCTCCAGAGGTCCCTTCCAAGCCCAAGCAGCCCAGGATCCTGTGAAATACAAGATGCAGCCCCAGGAGTGTGCAGGAGCTGAGTCAGCACTTCCCATGACAGAATGCATTGCTTCACCCAACACTCTGACCCACAGAACCACAGCATGGCAGGAGCCAAGAGAAAGCTGACATTTGAAACAGGATCAAGCTTGCAATTTGTGTTTTTAAAATGTTTTACCATATCAGCTTCTCTGCTGAGGGATATTTGAATGTATATATGCAGTTTGGATACATAGGACACGTGTCATATGCAGTCTGGCCACAGAATAGCTTATTCTGGTAACTGGCTAAATAAATTCCACCCAGAAATGAATTCACAACTTTAGATTTGTCAAATAATTTCCACCTCAACCCCAAAGCGTGGGTAAAATCCTACACTCAAATAATTGCTGAAGTTATCCACAGTCTATGGGATGTCATCCTGAACTTTTTTTACTTAAAAAACAGTGGTGAGCATGCAAGTACTACATTTTAATATTACAGAGAAAAGAAAAAGAAACAAAGACTAAATTTCAGAATGTTCCAAATGCAAGTAAGTTAATTTTCGTGTGTTTACAGCAGGAGAATCTCCTGCTGCTCAGACACATCGCACAACAGGTTTACTACAAACTCTGGATAAGGATGGACACTGTTTTTTGCATTTAGGTAGTCTATCTGGATTTCTGCTTTTTCATTTACTGGAACAAATCTGATACTGCTTCCGGAATTAAAGCTTCCCCTGGGGTTAAACAATTCACACAGTGATGATTTCCGAAAACTACTTGCACACAGCTTCAATTACGTAAGTTTTATAAAGGTCAGATCTGGACTCCTGCGAGGCCTTTGACACAGTCCCCTACTGCAGCCTCCTGAATTGGAGAGAGATGGATTTGATGATGGGCTGTTGGCTGGGTGAGGAATTGGTTGGACAGTCACATCCAGAGGCTCGTGGTCAATGTCCAGACAGAGGTCAGGGGGTCCCTCAGGGGGCTGCACCAGGACCAGCACTGTTTAATACCTTCAGTAATGGCACAGACAGTGGGATCCAGTGCAGCCTCAGCACAAAGATTCAGATTATATATAAGGAAGACATTTTTTACAATGAGGGTGGTAAAACACTGGCACAGGTTGCCCAGAGAGGAGGTGGATGCCCCATCCCTGGAAACACTCAAGGCCAGGTTGGATGGGGCTCTGAGCAGCCTGGTTGAGTTGAAGATGTCCCTTCTCCTTGCAGGGGGGTTGGACTAAATGGCCTTTAAAGGTCCCTTCCAACCCAAACCATACTGTGATTCCATGATTCAGAGTTTCATACCAATGCTGAAGCCAACTTAGAGATGTCAAAATTAACCAAAGAGATTAAATACAACCAGATAAGTTAACCTGATTTCGAGTCCATTATTATTTATGTGATCACACAAGGATTCTGCCTGTGGTCTATGAAACAATGTTTGCAGCTTGCAGAACCAAGCAGTGCAAATTACTTGTTCACACGTGATGTCCAGCTATGCTTGTTTTATGGGTATTAACCTGAAATTAAGTCAACACAAAAGAAGAAGAGAAACAACAAAATTGAGTATTTTCAGAGGCAACACAAGCCCCAGTCTCGTGACAGCTGCTGTGCCTTAGTGGAATTTTAAGATACAGACAAACATTTTTTCCCTTCCGCTGCTATTTCTGTTATGCACGTAAAAGGGAGAAATCAGCTTCTCAGGGAAAATCATGGCCTCAGCTGTGACTGATACAGAACAAATCGATATCCCCCTAATCCAGAAACAAGACAACAGGCATAGGTTGCACACTGCAAGCTCTTCAGTCCCAGGACTCCCACCTCTGCTGCTTTAATTCAGAGGCAGCTGGCAGAACATACTGGAATTTCACTCAGCAGACACTTGAAAGCAAGTGGAGGCAACCACAAGCTCCCTCTCTGTGCATTTCTCTAGGTGCACACAAACCTGCCTTCAAGAAATCAAGCAGGAGACAGACCCGAGGACTTCACTGAATGTGTCAAAATACCATGAAAAGAGTGGATAAACATTTAAAAAGCAAGTTACACACTTGAAATGAAATACAATCATCCTTCAGTTCCCCCACCCCCAACTTGGCACTGAACCAAGTCAGGCCCATGAGGGTTTTACAGTGAATTCAAAGGGGTCTGAAGCTCTTGGTCCACTCAGTTACACAATAGGCAAAAAACAGAGATCTGGGATAATAAATCTTGAGAGGGCACATGATCCAGGTGCATCATAGCCCTGACACTCACTGCCCACCTCATCTCAAAATAGCACAATGTAATCTGGAAAGCAACAGATAAGGATGTTGAGGGCAACATGAATTTAACACAAGTAACAAAAAAATGTGTAGAGAGCTGTGATTTTTAAATTGAAGCTGCACTTTTAAATAACCAGCAGTAACAAAACCAAGTGAGTCATCTTACTTATCACCAACAGGCAAACCCAAACCAACAATGGATTCACAGTTGTGGCTAAAAGGTATTAACAGTCTGTGAAACATCGTGTGGAAACTCGATACTTGTGGTTGAAAAGGATACAATTCCAGAGACGATTCAGGCATCTTCAGCACAGCCGTAACCATACACTGGAGTATCCTCTGCACCTCAGAAACTGTTTCTGAACTCCAGGATAATCCTCTATACATGGTGTTCAAGACTTGTTCTGAAAGAATTACCTATCCACCCTCAAGTGAAAAAAACCAATAACCCAATCCCTCTAAAATCCTTTGTCAGCTAATCTGTAACAGAGCAATTCTCAAACACTCTGGTGCTGGTTTCAGTTGTAGTGCCCATGTGTAACTACAGACTAAATACCAACACCATGTGCCTGCAGTGGTCCTGGGAAGGCTGGAGGTGAGTGTGTGAAGAGCCAGGAGCACAGCTTGGAGCCTGCCAGCAAAGCAGAACAAGCACAAAGTCTCACCCATTTTACAAGAACAGGGCTGTTTTTGCACCACTCAATGGGTATTTGGTGGAATAATAAAAACAAAGCTCTCCTGGGGAGATGTCCAAGCATAAACCTCTCTGCAGAGAAAAATGTTTCCTAAAGGACACAGGCCAACCTCTAAAAGATTTTGTTAAAGTCTCCTCATATCAGTCTGTTCCTCCATAATTACAATTTTTGAAGGCAAGTGTTCATTTTTGGGTTTCAGCATCCCCACTTGGCATGTGATACCAAGTTTCTTTCAAGTCAGGGTTTGGGATTTTAAGCACCACTGCTGTAATTACACCCATCAATTTCTCCAACTCACCAAAGATATCCCCAGTCTTCCAGGTGCACTTAGTAGGAGAGAATGAAGCTGCTTGCAAAATTCTTGGGTATTTTCATGCAGGAAATAATGCCAGTTTAACAGTTCTCATACTCATACAAATTAGCTGATGTTTGGTGGAATACATTCATATCTGCTATGAAAAAGATGGCTCTATCAGCTGCTTCTTTATGAGCTTGTTCTAAACCAGTGATGTGACAGTGCAAAACTACTTATTTTCTGTTTCATCAAGAAGTAATTCCTTCAGGCATTAAGATGTGACATAAAATCTTTTACTAAATTGAGCGATTTCATTAAGTTTTCTGTGAGGAAAGCAAAATACAGCATGGAATACAAAAGCTTTTAAAATGTGCCAGGGAATATCATGGGGAGGGTAACAAACTATTAAGCCACAGGCCTGTATTACACATTTAAGACATTGTCTGAGATATTAAATAACCACAGAAACAGTTTTATATAATATGATTTAATATCTGTTGTTCAAGAACTCAGGAGCAAACATTTACTCTTTTCTGATTAATATTAGCAACTTAAAAAAAAATAAAAGGCATTCTTCTGATGACTGAAATACATTCCCAGGGGGAATTCAAGCACCACAGTTCTTTCCACAGAAAACCTCCAAATAAAACACAGCCAAGTATTGCCTGGAGAGATGAAACACCCGGAAAGCTCTACACAGCAGAGATTCCCACTTTAGGCATTTCACTTTTTCCTGCTTTTGAGGGAGGTGTTGTGAACTCTTACTCTCTTCTGCACGGAAGAAGAGATCTTCAGAGACTCTTTCTTTGTGAGGGACCTTTCCACAGCTCCAGGTTTCCATAGCAACAGCTGAGCATCCTCTCCACCCGTCAGCAGAGACTCATCCGTGGGGCTCCAGCAGAAGGAGCGGACGGTGGCCGAGTGTCCCCCACACAGGGTCCCCACCAGGCTCAGGCCATGGCTGCTGCAGCTGATCAGGTGGATGTTTCCTGTGGAGGTTCCCCCAACCAGGAAGAGTTTCCCTGCCTTCTCGTGGTACAAGCCCCCCACCAGGTACTGCAGGCTGTGGTTTTCAGTGCAGACTGACTCCCTGACATCCAGAACATGCAGCAGGGTTATTGGTTCTTCAGTGTCCAGCTGGGCCATGTCCCACCAGCAGAACCCCTCGTCGTGTGTCATGCAATAGACCTGTTTGTAACCTTCCCCAGACCAGCCAAGAGAACTCACTGATGAATCTGAATTGCAAGTTGATATCAAAGCATCATCTTCATTATCCTTGTTGATGTCGAACACATTCACCAAGCCATCGGTTGACCCAGACACTACCAAATTGGGTTCATTAGGATGAAAACAGATTTGAGTGATATCATCATTGTGACTTTCAGAATAGACTCCCAAGGGTTCTTTAGCGGTGCTGGCACAGTCTGTAATGCCTCTTGCATCCCAAAACACCAGAAACGTGTCCTTTTCAGCTTTCTCCGTCCCGGCACAAACGATGAGGTCAGTGCAGCTGACATCAAAGCTGATGAAGACATTGGAGGGATATCCACTAAACACCTGCACAGGCTTCTGCGTGGCTGAGCGAACATCCCAGCACCTCACCGTGCCCTCGCTGCACGCTGAGAACACCAGGCTGTCACACGTGTGTGCAAACCTGACCCCGCTGAGGATCCCGGGGTGGCTGCTGTACTCCCTCAGGAAGTGCAGGCTCTCCCTGTCGTACACCCTGAGGGATTTATTGGAACAGGAAACTGCCACGAGGCGGCTGCTGCCAGGCTGGGCAGCTGTGGAGGTGTCCATGTCCAGCAGGTAGGCGGGCTCCTCGCTGGGCACGCAGCGCCTGGCTATGCGCAGAGCCGCCAGCTGCTCCTCCACCTTCTCCACTGCACTCATCCCCCCAGCCTGGCCAGAAACCTGCAACAAATACAAGCCAAGGAGAGTTTTAATTACAGCATTCTTCAACAGTGTTAGCTTTAAAAACACATAGAGAAAGCACCTCGTGCAGAGGTGAGGTAAAATTCAATTCTCCCGATGCCCTCCCCACCACAACTCCATTCACAGGAACACAGAACAGGAAAGGGCTCCCTGATTCAAGGAGTTCAGTCCCTCGTGTCTGCAAGCACTACACCAGATAATCCCCTTAGCAGATTAACCAGTCTATCTGGGAATCCTGGGAGAGTCACTTAGCTAAATTTGCTTTATTGTTTTTATAAAGTAACGTGATGTTCTCCACAAGTGGAAACCAAATGAAGTCCCCACCTCCACCTGGGGAGGAATAAGTTTTGTTCTAGGAAGCACAGTCCACTAACAGGAGACTTCTGAAGTGACCTTCTGTGCTGAGGGACGTGCACAGGGGAGGCAGAGAACAAGACCAAAATTACACAGCACTACAGGCTGGAATGGCCTGCTGAGGTGATTTTACAAGTATTTAGGTGCCCAATGACGCACAGAAACACCTGCCAGTGTTTCAGGGACCACCTGAACAGGCTACGTGACACATAGAATTCACTGCAATTAAGCACCTAAATGTTTTCTGAGCCTCCTGTAAAACCACAGAACACTGGCTTTTAGTGCAGCTGATAAAAATCTCCTCTTCAGAGGCAATTCCTCTCTGGCACTACTGAACCCTCCTAGAAACCCGAACTATTTCAGCGATGCACACAAATGCAAACTTTACCCAGCAAAACCAAATTAAACAAAAAATTCTCTTGGATCCTCTCATAGATTCACTTCTAAAATATGCCCTAAAAAAAGGAAAAACATAGTTTTACTTTCTATAACACAACAGAAAATTTTATTCTGTAACTGTAGTAAAGATTCCATCAATTCAGAGTCAGAAAAAGCACAGCAGCATTTACATTTTAAAGAGATATTTCCAACGGTTTTAGTGGTTCACAAACTACAACCATTTTTTAAAGGAAGATATAGGTATGTTATTATAGCCATCCACTTCTGTTAAAAACACAGGTTCAATTAGACCACTGTTCTGTGTTTGAAAAGAATCCAGACCCAAACACTTAAGGGAATCACAGCAGGTTTTAAGGGGTCAACACTCCAGTGATTTCTCACTGGTTCTGGTATTTCCTTAAGGTCTGGACCAGCAGCCAATCCAAGGTACCACATGAATGAAATGACCCTTTAAAAAAAAATCCCAACAGAAATGGAATAAAAATCAGTCAGACAGAATGCAAGAAAATTTTCTCATGCCTTCCCAGCTGTTTTATCATCAATTTTTCTGCAAATTCTCCAGGCTGAATTTCTAGGGGTGGAATGTGCAAGTTTCCATGTATTACTTGCTTTAGTTGTAATGATTTTAATTGCCCATGAGAGACCTAAAACAAAGGAAAAGTTGCTATGACAAAGCTGCATTCTGCTTTTTTTCCTTCTTGGCGCTGTTTGTGGTTTCAGGGGTTTGCTTTCCCTCCTCTGCTTTGGTGCACACAAATATTCACGACACCACTTGACAAACGAGCAAATTCTTAAAAAACAGCTTAAGCAGGCACACATAAAAACTTAATTCCCAAGTCACAAATAATCTCACTAAGTGATTTGCCTCAGTAATATCCTGACAATGAGGTCCCCAGGTTAATCTTCTACATCAAAGCAACCTTTCAGAGCCCATCTACCAGTCATTTTTGCCATAAAATGCAGACATCCTGTGGAAACTCCTTTCCCCTCTGAAGCAAAGAAGTCCAACGTGTTTTCTGGCATTACCCTGTGTGCAACCTACCCACAGAACTTGTTCCTTACTTACTTTTCTGGGTATGTCCTCAAATGAAACAAGCTTTTACTAGAGCTATTACATAAAGCCAACTGTTCTCAAACGCTGTTTGCTGCGCTGCTTAAACACAGAACTGTTAAACATCCATGCAAATTAATAATATAAACTGAAGAAATAAAATATTTGTAACAGTATTAATTAGGAAAACGCCTTAATTCAATTTACTGAAGAATTACAATGGAAGTTTTTATTTAAATAGAGTTTCAAAAACACATGCTTGAGGGTGGAGAAAGGAGTTTTCGTAAACCAGCTCTCCTGCAGTGCTATGGTTACTAAAAAAAATCAGGTTCTCTCTGTAAATTTCTTGTAGGCAAAATGTAGTTTTCCAAGCTGACCTGAATTTTAAGCTCTAAATATTCAGACTTTGTCTACTCAAAAGGCCAAGTAAACTCAAACAGACATGTTCCTGACAAATGTCATCCATTTGGAAGGCAAGCTGCAGTTGTTTAAATATTACTGACTATGACAGAGAGTATCTTTCAATAAGCAGTTTCTACAACACTCATGTCAGAGCTTTTACTGCTGGGGAAGGCGAGGGAACTCTGCAGACACCCAGTAGTTGTAAAAAACCAGAGTCTGCAAAAGGAATTTCATTCAGTTTTAATAATACTTTCTGGGAAATAAAATTAGCTCAACGTAGCTCTTAAGCTTTTGCCCAGAATGACTTAAGTACAGCTATTCTGAAATAGCAGAAAATGCTGTTCATGTTTTCAGACAGAAGTGCAATTTCTACCATCAGGAAGGTAAAGGGTTCAGTTTTCAATTCTATTTCCACTGCAAGAACTAAGAAGCCTTAAAATTGTGCTTGATGGCAGCCAGGTTTTTGCTAAAAACTCAGTAAAATGTCTGCCTTAGTAAGAAAGTCTTCAGACTATTATGAAATTGTGATTGAAGGTTACATAAACAATCCATGCTCAAACTTCAGGGTGTAGCTGCCAGCCCTTCCTTTTCAGAAGGGGAAGTCACTGTTGTATTTTGATGGGAAAGTTTAAATGGCAGGAATAGGATCTGTGTTAAATTTATGAGACAAATAGGAAACAATGGTCTTCCAAACACAATAGAAGATAACTAAGCACTGGACTGCAGCCACCTCCAGAGCACATGGTCCTCTGCACTGAAGCACTTCTAGTTCCTTAAGTTCAACAACAGAGGTATCTGTTTTCCAAAGAATCCTTTGGCAAAACCAGAGTCTTTGAAACGTTTTGGACATAGCACAAGAGCCAGCTGTGATGATCAGAGAGGAGAACTGCTCATGTTTGTATGACAAACTCTCTGATACAAAGACGTACCAACAGCTTGCTCTTAGACTGCTCCAATCTCAGAAGAAATCACAGAGGGCACTGGCCAAAAGCTCCTTTCCCCAGGGCTCCTCCTCTGCTCAGAATGTGAGGTAGTTCATTAAATTCAGGTTTTTCACTTTATCCAGCTCACTGTGGCCCACAGTCTGGATCTGTAGTCTCAACAATGACAAAATCCAGGTGATGTCAAGGTGCCAGGAAACCACCAGCACCAGGGTGACACACAAGTACCTGGCTGAAGGTGCCTGGCTCTGGCCAGTCAGTTGTGTTTGGAACAGAGGTGCAATCCCATCCTTAGGTATCACCATTCCTTATGTGGAACAGCTGAATCCTTCAGCTGCATCCACACCTGCACCTCCCCAAGCCAGGAAGAGCCACCTTTTGTAAATTAAACCTGAAATTCCTGTGTTATTATAGCTAGACTTCTGGAACTACAGTCATGTGATCTGTTCTATGAATTAAGTACACAGTTACATGCAATCCCTGCACATCTCCTGGATACCACAACTACCAGAAACAATAAGCTTCTGGAAGGACACTCAAAACTCATTACATCTTAGGAACTCAGAACAAATGCAGTTCTCTGAAATAACCTAAAATATTTTGACCTCCAGGGCATCCTACAAGGCTCCTTTAAAAAAGAAATAAGCTCGATGTTTAGAATAGAAGGCACGAAGTGGAGGTGATGCCAAGGAGGCAGGACAGGATTTTCAGATGCCTTTGTTATGTGTTTTTCACTGGTGGAGTGTGGAAACAGCCACACAGCAAGACTAGAAGCAAACAGTTGTGCCAAAGGCAGCCTTTTCCAGTGGTGGAGAAATGAAAAGCAAGTACCTTTCTGCACAAACTAAACACTTCACATTGTCCCAGCACACACTGCTGTGCTGTTTGTGCAGTATTCTAAACATTGCGGCCTCAGTTCAAGCCAACAGGCTCATCAGTCCTCTTCAACCCAGAACATTTTTCAAAAGATAAACCAGCAAATCATAAGTTATTTCCCTTTTCCTTTGAGTGGTGTACAGAAGATGCTGCCAAGTTGCATAGTTCTCCTTTCCAAAAGGGAATGTTAGCTCAAAAATATAGAAAAATACAAATCTTCCCTTGAAAAATACAGGGAAAAATGGCACATTCTCAAAGATTTAATCACTAACGTAAGAGTAACTGATGAGTAGGAGGGTAGAAACATGTACCAAAAATGAAAAAGACCTGTATCTCTGGCAATCTTCTCTGCAGAGGTCAAATACCAAAAATAGCAAGGGATCTGAACAGCAGTAGATGAAATCTTGCACTGTTCTTTCCTACTACAAACAATACAAACAGACTCTTCCTTTATTTTCACAATTATTTAAAAGTTCAAGAGCAAGCTGAGAACAAACCCGGAGCTCTGGGCAGTGGGAAGCAGCTCCTGCATGCACAGGACATGTGGTTTGCATTTGGGAGCAGAGCTGCCAGGGCTGGGAGAACTCATCAGTGCTGCACTTCCCCAGTGCAGGGAGAACCCATCAGTGCTGCACTTCCCTAATTCAGGACAGAACTCATCAGCACTGCATTTCCCAAAATCAGGGGAGAACTCATCACTGCTACATTTCCCCAGTGCAGGGAGAACACACCAGTGCTGCACTTCCCCAGTGCAGGAGCTTGCAGAGACATCTCCTCACTGGCACCACTGCCCAGCAGAAGAGGGATCAGCAAACTTTCTGAGCACTGAGGGGATGCCCAGAAAACCCCTCAGGAATGCAGAGTTTCTCCAGCACACACGCTCCCATCCCATAGCTGGGTTTGTTATTTCACCCAAGCAGAAGGGGTTTTTCCAGCATTCCCACAAAGCTTGCTGAAGGCAAAGACAAGAGCATTTAGTCATGAGGCAGGAAGGGAATAAAATGCACAAGGCTATGCTAAAGTGCAGAGACAAGATGTAACTGCCAAGAGAATTATTTCATCCTCTCCAATCAGCTACATCTCGCTTCCAAATGTAAGGCACAGTCAGAAAGAGGCTCCATGCAATTCTTCATTTGCAGTACAGAGAAAATTATATCAGTAGAATAGAAAGGAGGAAAAAGATAAAACACAAAGCCTATGGGAAGATCAAAAAAATTAGGTCTACCAAGCTACATGACTTTCATGAAATCAATTCCTGCCCTCCCCCAGGACTGAGCTTCGGGGTACAATCCTGTTTAGCAATGGAGAGAGCAGCTGTGGGTGGGAGAGAGAACCAAGGAAATGGCCTTAAACCATATTGGTTGGAGGGAAAAAATAAGAGTCAGAGGTAGGAGAGAATAAAGGGAAAAAGGCCCAGGTGCTCAGATTGCTAACCTACCTTCTCTACAATAATTTACAAGACCCTGACACAAACACAGGAAATAAATACTCTAACTGTGTAAAATAAAATTTCAAACACAATTGAGAATATCCCTTTCTCAATTTTCTCTCTTCATCCAATTCCATGCTGGTGACACAGATCTACTAACAGAGGAGCCACAAAGGAAGCTGTCCCTGAAATCCCACTGTGCCATAAGCAGAGAACCAAGCAAGAACTTCCTTGTGAGGGGGAACTTTCCTTGCAGTGACCTCACCAGGTGGAGGATGTGACTGCATCCAGGTGTGGATGAGGTGGTCATCCAATAAAGAAGTAATAAGAGGATAAGAGATGCTCTATTTTACTCTCGTGGCTATTCTCAGATCAAGCTGGCAGAAGCTGCACAGAAGCAATCCTATTTCATAAAGGCAGGTCTGCAAGAGTCCCAGGCAAAGGGTAAATTACAGAAAGAAATACTGCAATTGGGCTATTTGTATAAAAAAATCTATATATAATGATTTCTCTTTTTTTCGTCTGGCAAAGAATACTATATTTAAAAACACTCTGAAAGCTCATCTATGCCTAAATTGCACTCTCAGAAGCCTCTGAACAGGTAAACAACAAAGGCTGCACCCTCAGGTGGATTCTAGAGAACAGGAAAACTATCCTAGTGCTGGGCCCTGGCTTTTGCACTGAGCAAGGCCCTGACATGGGGGTCAAAGATGAGGCTTGTGCTGTTGCCTGTAATGGAACCACAGCCATCCTGCCAGTCTGCTGGAAACCTTGAAGAGAATCCAAGTCTCAGCCTTCTGCACTTGTGCTTATCTCATCAGACCACAGCCACCACAGAACAGTCATTTCCTTTCTCCCGTGTGCACCTCCCACCAAACGCATCACAGTGAGATGACTTTTTGTAACCACTGACAGAGGAAAGAAGATACAGAACTAATCACACTCTCAAGTAACAGCCAGCCAACAGCTGCTGGAAATCAAACACAGAGGGTACAATGTGTATGCAGTATTAAGTTTAGATCCATTCACATTTCAGCACAGCAGCCTTGAGCAGCTCACAGGAGGCTCGTGCTCACTTTGGTGAAGAGGTCCAACAGCTTTGCTGTCTGACTTGGCACTAGAGCTATGCACTGAGATGGTCATCTCAAACAAGACAGAAATAAAGCATTTATCTAAGTGGGTTTGAACACGAGCCTGGCCTACAAACACTTCCCAGTCCTGACTGGCAGAACAGCTTGCTGAGCAATCCCCAGCAAGGGGCCTCACTTTCTCAGTCAGTGAAAACAAGGACAGTATTTGCCCAACTCGCAATCCTTGTGCACACAAACATTAGTAAGCACAGTCATCAGCAGACTGGCACAGAAAAAGCCTTGTTCTGAATGTCTACACTACAAGATACAATGCAAAAGTCACTGTGACACTGTGGTGCACCTGCAAATTCCACAATCAAAAAGTGCTCTGATGCCCTTTCAAGTTTAGGATTATGAGAAAGGACTCCAAGAGTGATAATTTTCAGGGCCATTTTAAGCTGAACAAAACACCACATGAATGGGCAACACCAATGATCCACCCTACAGAGGAAGGTGAAAGGAAAAAATTACTTACACAGCTGCATGAATAATTTAGTGACTCTGAAACAACACCATTTATTTCCTGCAATTTAGACATTGCCATTTACTACCAGCAACCTCATATAGAAGAAACCTGGAAATAAGTAAGAAGTTCCCAAAGAATAATAAAATTTGCTGAAATTCTTCCAAAGAATTTATTTCTACACCACAGGAAGCCTGGGAAATTTCAGCCTGAATTGAGCAGCAGCCATAATAAAAGGATCTAAAGAAACTTTGCTGTAATTGGAAAAAGAGCTTCTACTACCACACACTGGTGCCAAAAGACTTACAATGACATAAAGTCAATGTTTTATTTACTGGAATATTTTAGAAATTCTTTCACAACAGTAATTTACCTTAAGTGCACTTCATTATCAGAGCTCCTTCTTCAAAACACAAAACTATTATGTTTTCAAGACTCTTTTCTTAACAACCCAAGCTAAAATCAGTTGCTGGTGAACAGGTAAGAAGATAATCCCCTACATGTGCAGATGTAGGGGAATACAAGACACACAACATTTGTGTGCTTGGTAATTCTTAGCCCCACTCCAACATCACTGCCCAGGCAACTCTCTGCAGTTCCAGATGTATTGCACAGACACAAACATCTGCCAAGCCTAAGCAGGGAAAACAACTTCTCATTTTCCTCATTTGCTTCCCCAGAACATGCAGATCTCTAAGGTGTCTTCACCAGCCACATCCCACAATATCCATTTTTTTATATTTAGCTGCTCCAGAACATCCCCACGTCAAGGTAATTTGTCAGACCCTCTCCAGTTACAAAGCAACAAGAGAAACTTGAGATCCCTGTGTGCCCATGACAGTTCACAGACTATCAGTTTCCAAAACATGCTCTTTGTGCACAGTCTGACAGCTGGAGGCTCTGCTGAATCTTTATCATGCCCTCAGCTCAATTTTCAATGCTTTGTAGCAGACAGAAGGAAAAGATGTCATCTAAGTGACAACAGGAAGATGGAAGAGGCTGAAATAAAGGGTTTCAGAGCTATGTTGGCTCTATCCTATATAGAAAAATTTACTTTTGAGTCTCCACAAAAGATGCTAAGGCATCAAGGATGTGGACATTGAGCCCATGCAAGGCACTCTTTTCAGCTCTTTGTTTCCAGGGGCCTTTAGACAGTGCTTACTCCTGAACCATACACGGAACTCCAGCAGCAGCTTCACCAGTGCCATAAAAGATTAAAATAAAATCAGCTTTTACTTTTCATGACACCCAAATGCACAGTGATTTTCCATACTCCACTGGAAGCTCACATTTAACTGGTTTTTTCGCTCTTTAAATGATTTAGGACTCAGTCATAAGAAATAAAATCATGAAAGGGAAGGACAAAGTGAGCAGGTATTCATACTCCAGACTTTCTGATCAAGAGATCTGTTCTGTGCAGCAACACAGACAATCCCTGCTGGCACAAACAGAACTCCATGTTTTTGTTAGCACCCATGAACTCCTAAGACCTAGGTGGGGAACTTATTTTTCTGAGATCCACAAACACCTTTCCAACGTCTTCAGCAGCCTGTTGCCCCAAAATAAGACAGGGATAAAAAGCTTAGTCGAGAGCTTTATGCATTTTAATAACCCTGCTCTCAAGGCACGTTTGTCCTCAATGCTTAAGTAAACCCACATTTCACAGGGTCAGAGCAGGCTCCCAGCAGTGCTCTTTGCTGAGGCCAATGTCTTGATAACCAAGCCATAATCAAGTGCAGAGAAGGAAGGGTCAGATGATGCAGGTAATGGACTGTTTATTTCACAAGAAGTAGCTGGATGCTTTGCCTTGTGTAGCTTGGCAAAGACAGAGACTGAGCGGGATACGATTACTATCTACAAATACATCAAAGGAATAAACGCTGGGGAGGGAGGGGAGCTACTCAAGAACAATACTGGCACAAGAGTTTAAGAGCATAAACTGACCATAAATAAAATATGGAGCAGAAATCATAAAGTTTATCTTACAAAATACTTCCCAGTTATAACAGTGGGGGTAAAAACTTTAACTGTCTTCATCTGCTTGTATAACCACGCCAGCCTGGCACCCACCACTGTCCTTGCACAGCAAAGAACACAAATAGGAAGGCAGACTGAGAAACAAGAAACTCTGAGATAAGCTGGCTCGTTATTCCTTTCTGGAAGATACCACGCTGCCAGGCAGACAACAGCAAGACAAAATATTTGCTCAGTTCATATTCTCAAAAGCAGCATTAAGACCTTAGCAAGAGGGCATGTCTGTGCAGAGAGAGCACGCAGCTTCCAGCTTAGGGTGGCCTCCTCTCCACGCCGCTGGAACTGCCGGGACAGCAGCCCAAGGACTGAGCGTGCCCCTCCACCCGGCCACATCCAATGCCAAGGATGCTGGAAATTCCCAGATTGAGTTCGGGATTAACAGCCAAGGGCTGTCATTCCGCTCTCGGCCACCGGGCGTCGCCAATGACCGCCCCAGAGCAGCTCACGATTTACCCGAGCCCATAATAATTAACCCGAGCCTTAATAAAGTATCAATATTTTTTCTTCCTATTAAAAGCCTCCTCTCCTCAAATCAGACCGTTAATCAAAAATCACAGCCTGTCTAGCACGAAAAACTGAAGAAGAAAAAGCAAAACAAATTCAACTACACCACAATTTTTCTATCTGAACCATAAGAGGTTAAAAATATAGACGTGTTCTTTACTAAAATCTCATTTGGTGACTTCAATCCACAGATTTTGATCCTTTCGGACTTCATAATAGTGGGAGATGCGACTCATATGTCCATGCAATGCACACATAAACAGGGAAGCACTGACGTGTGTGGATTTTTATCTGCTCTTTTACCACCCAGCAAGTGCTGAGTCCAGAAACACCATGACCCAAATTTCCCAGGGAAGAGGGATGAACAAACCAAACCCAGCAACTACAAAACCCTTCCTCTCTCAGTCTGTTACACTCGTATCTATCTCCCACAAACACTCCTGAAGCAGGAGTGTTCAATGCACATGCAAGGTGATAGCTGCCAAGACATTAAACCACTAGAATGAACTTTTCTTTAAATCCGTTTTTCTCCCTTTCAAAACTGAGTCATGTATTTCCTTAGACATCCTGACAGACATTGAATAAACTAAAAGTAAATCCTCTTACCTCAAAAAACTCCTTCATAAACCATATAAAAACTCAAGTAAGTTAGGAATGCTAGTAAGAGCT
Source organism: Drymodes brunneopygia (assembly GCA_013400955.1). Lineage (NCBI taxonomy): Eukaryota > Metazoa > Chordata > Aves > Passeriformes > Petroicidae > Drymodes > Drymodes brunneopygia. Next base: position 579,623 of record VZTZ01002127.1, read on the forward strand.
GTATGTTTCTAAACAAGAATTTTTGCTTTCACAGCTCGTCCCTTCTGATTGCACAAAGGAGTAATAACAACTAATTCCAGCTCTCCCACTCATTCCCATAGCAACAGACAAATTATTATTATGAAAAGATCCTCAAATTATTGAAAAGTGAACAATATCTGAAGCTTCCTATTCCAGGTACTGTCAGCATGCAACTCCAGTTTGCCAATTTTAATTAAATGCTGGGCTGTCTTTTCACCAATTTAACTGCTCACCAATTGTACAGCACTTTTTTACCTTATTTTTAATGAGAAGCTGAGCAATGGTTTTGCCTTGAAATAACAGACAAGTGAAAAAAAGTATCTTGGTAGTTATTCCGAGGTGCAGAGAGAGATACAAATGAAAAACTGTTAATCAATTAAAAATACCAAAAAAAATTAGGATTCTGCTGAAGAAAAAAAGAAATTGCAAGAAAGATGATAAACAATACAGCAAAACAATCATTTTACTTTAAAACTAATTTTGGATTTGCATAATTTAATTGAATTCAGCATAAGAACTAAGAGTATTTTAATGCACCTGCTTTTTCACAGATAAGATTCAGTTGCCACATTCAACAAAGAATCCTTTCATTTTGATTTTTTTATTAAGTTTTTATTTAGCTGGAAAACTACAGAATTTAAAAAAAAAAATAGCAAGTGACCTTGCAAGGCCACAGTGCATTCTTATATAAAACAAATTTCAAGGAGGAAAACAATAGGAACTAATAAGTTTTGAAATACTTGCATTCCTCTATCTGCTGCAAATTTACTCTCAAACTAAACTTTAAGGTCACCTCAAAACATTTTCAGCAATACAAAGAGAGTGATAAAAAACAATACAAAACCCTGATAATATTAACAATCTGCAAGAAGTGCTTTCATATTAATGTGAAAAGGGGTGATAAATTAACATAAGTCTGTAAAGGATATAAATAACAGTACAGATGGTTTAGGTTGCAAAGGAGATCAGACTAGATAATATAATAGCCCTTCTGGACTTTAACACCTGACATAAACAGAATAAAAATTTATCAGACTGAGGAGTTTATAGGATAATATGAACTTGTTAAAATGGACAGCTGCAAATATTTGCTTCCTGCCAATACTTATGAATTATTTTGCCTCTTGAAGAAACTCATCCTGTAAGACCCAGAAACAGGACAGAAAACACAATCTATGCTGGGACCTTCAGAACAGCCCAATGAACTACCCAATGTTTGTCCTGCAATTTGAGTGTGATTTTCACACTCCTGTACACTGGCTTAGCTTCTTCTTCCCCACCCCCATTTCCTGCTTTGCTCTCACTGAAATATTTTGTTAAAAACCAGCATCAAAGAATCAGCTAAGGCAAAAACACATCAGAGAAACAATTCAACCAAGGCAGTATTTTGGCATCAGATATCCTTCACTCCCAGTCTAAAGCCTTATTTACCAAAGCACCCATCTCTATCCCATTTCCCAGTCCCTTCCATTCACTTAAGAAGTTAAGAAAAACACACTCTCAGTCATGTGCAGAAGTTACCTCCACATATATTTAACTAACCAGCCCCAAATTAAATGCAGGAGGGAATAAGAGAGAAAAGTGCACCAGCAAGAATTTATGTACCTCTTCTGTGTTTAACTCCTCTGCTAAAGGAAAACAAACAGTTGCAGGAACATGAGAAGGTGAAGAGCTAAGGTAGGAATTAGTGGCTCAGGCTGAAAGTCCCTGAGGAGGGCAAAGGTGTGTTTGAGGTTGAATTTCCTAACACCACATGGGGATGGACATTATGCTCTTTTTCTGCCTTTCTTATGTCCTCCATTGCCCATCCTGCACCTGAACTGCTCTCCAGCCCCAAAGCACACTCCAAAACCTTGCCAAGTCTCTGATTCACAATCCTCAACACTTCTTTTTAAAGTCTGGTGTGAAAGCCACTAATGGGCTTGACCTCACACAGGAGAAGCTGAGCCCCATAAAAACCATCTTTTCACTCACCAAATAAAACCTAGTCTTAGACTGTCAGCAGAGGCAGCTTGGTATCAACACATCTGAGCAGCATGGTAGTGCTGATTTCCTTCTGTTTTGCAGTTTTTTTCTTTTCTTTCCCCCAGAAAAGCTTGGAAATACCATTATGTTTATACTTCCAGTAAAAAGCACAACAAAGCTGCAGAACCCAGCTGGGAAGTGCTCCCAGCAGGTAGAAACCATCTGGTCTCTCAGCAGACCTCCCACACAGTCAGGTACAGACCAGACCCCAGGGCTGCCCTGCAAAAATGATGCAGTGAAAGAAAAAAAAAAAAAATTTAAAAAAACCCCACCATCTTGAAAGGCTGAGAGAATTGGGATTGTTCAGCCTGGAAAAGAGAAGGCTTTGGGGTGACCTTACTGCAGCCTTTCAGTACCTGAAGGGAGCCAGCAAGAAAGACGGAGAGAGACCATTTACAAGGAAGAATGGATTCAAACTGACAGAGGGCAGGAAGAAATTCCTAACTGTGAGGGTGGTGAGGCCATGGCACAGGTTGCTCAGAGAAGCTGTGGCTGCCCCATCCCTGGTAATGTTCAAGGCCAGGCTGGATGGAGCTTTGAGTAACCTGGTCTGGTGGAAGGTGTCCCTGCCCATGGCAGGGGGTTGGAAAGAGATTTCAACCCAAACCCTTCTATGATTCTATGCTCTTTTTAAAAAAAAATAAATTTAAAAAGCCATCTGAACATCATCAATCATCCCATGCACAGAAGAACTCTTATATGGAAATAAATAATAATTATTTTTTATAATAAGGCCTGAGACCACAGAAGAAACAGGCCGACCCCAGGTCATGTCAATGCATGCAGAGGCTGCCCAGGAGTTCTGGGCCCACCTCTCCCTACAGGGCTGATCCTTGACCCCATAAAAAGATATTTGGTGGAAAACACTAACAGCTACACCAGTCTTTAAACAAGGAGAAACCAATATGCAAACTTTAAACAAGCACCTAGAAATCATGGGATTCACATGAACACAAACCTGTTCAGTTACTCTGCTGACAGGGACAATTATCTTCAAGGAGCTGCTTTGCACACACACTTCACTAAATCTGATTATTCTCTCAAACAGGAAACCCACTGAAAATATTAGGAAATAAAAGGCATAAACATAACTTAGTTCTGAGAACAAAGTTTTTACAGACCTAAAAACCAGCACGCTAAGAAAAGAGCTTGTGCTTCTGCATTCTTTCAAATATGCAACACATTTCTAGGAAAAATTAATTTAGAATTATAGGATTATAACCAATATGAGTCAGTAACATAACACAGAATTGACAATTCCACTCCCTGCATCTCAGAGGAAAAAGTTAATTCTGCAACATAGCATACTTTGAGATATCTGTTGATTATATAAAACATACTTTAAGGATATGCATATCACATATGTAACTACTTTTTTATTCAAAGCCATGGAAAAGTTTATATTCCTTTTTTCCCAATGGAGTAAAACAGCCAAACAAAAAACCCCAAATCGCAACTTTTCATTTCTTCTTCTGACCTTTTCCAGATTTATTTGGGTGCGGGATTGTTTTTCTGTTTGTTTTAGATTGTTACAATTATTAATAAAGATCCCCATCTGCACCAAACCTAGGTGAGGCCAGCTGGAGCTTGCCAGCATGAGCTTGCCAGCATAACTTCCTAATACATATATTTTATTGAATCACGGAATCATTAACGTTGAAAAAGACATTTAAGACCAAGTCCAGACATTAACCCAGCACTGCCAGGGCCACCTCTAAACTGTGTCCCTAAGCATCACATCCACATGATTTTGAGCACTTCCAAGGGACGGTGATTCCACCACTGCCGTGGGCAGCGGGTTCCAATGCTTTACCACCCTCTTAGCGACCAAATTTTTCCTAATATCCAATATCCACTTCCCCTGGGGCAACCTGAGGCCATTTCCTATTGTCCTGTCATTTGTTCCCTGGGAGCAGAGCCCGATACCCACCTGGGCACACCCTCTTGTCAGGGAGGTGTAGAGAGAGATGAGGTCCCAAATGAGCATCTTTTCCTCCAGGCTGAGCCCCCCCAGCTCTCTGTGCAGCTCCCCATCAGACTTATCTGCCGATACAGTCCTGGCTTTAACCCTGGCAGCTCCTAAGTACCCACTTACAACTCCAGGCTGATGATGCGCCTGCCAAATTAGCGATACAGCCTCACGCCAGGCTCAATCCCAGCCCGCTCTCTCCCACACACAGCACCAAAGCTGCGGAAGAAAGGGTGACCAAGTCCTTGTGACCAGCGCCCCTGCCCAGAGCGCCTTCCCTTCCCAAGGAGTGCCTTGCCCGGGTTTCTTTACCCTGGCTGCTCCAGGGGTCCCTGTCCCTGCCGGTGTCCCTCACCCGGATCCTTATCCCTGTCCCTGCCGGTGTCCCTCACCCGGATCCTTATCCCGGCCGCTCCAGGTCTCTGTCCCTGCCGCTGTTCCTCACCCCGATCCTGATCCCGGTCCTTTCACGGGTCCCGGTCCCGGCCCCGCTCCCTCAGAGCTCCCCCCGCCGCCGCCGCGTGCGCGCCGCGCTGCCCTTGCCGGCCCCGCCCCCTCCACCCATTGGCTGCTACGGCCGCCATCTTCCGGCCGTGGAGGCGGGGGAGGAAGCGACGTACGGGAAGGGGATTGGCGCAAATGGCGGAGGGGGCGTGGCCGGCCGGCAATGGCGCGGTTTGATTGGCTGGCGCAGGCAAGCCCCGCCCCCGGCGCGGCGGCGCTCGGACATTCGGACATGGCGCGGGTTGGCAGCAGCGGGAGCTTTGCTGAGGGAAGCGGGATTATTGCCTAGGAGAGACCCAAACACTGAGAAGGACAAGAAGGTTAATTAGGTTTCCTTTTCCTTCATCTTGCTGTTAATTTTCCCAGCTCCTTATTCTTTTTCCAGTTAAACTTTCAAGTAGTATTTTTCTCCTTTTTTTAGTTTACCATTTCCTAGACTAACATATCCAGGCTATGAGAAGGAAGATGGTATAACTATCTTTGAAAGAATATTTGCTTCTTTCGAGGTTTTATTTAATATAGCCCCGAATTCTGTAATTCAAAATTCCTTGTTCTACTCTGAATTTACTGTTCAGCACTGAGAAGTACTGCATTAATCCATAACCTTGGATGGATGTAACACAGTGAGGAAAATAATTTGTACCTTTATTTTCATACCAGTTACAGTCACATTTATGGTCTTTTCTGATAAGTGATGTGAATAATATTACCAATATCATGGATAAATAAATTAATAATTTCAAGAAATTTTTTTAAACATAAAAATATTTTCATTAGCTTAGTTTGCACTTCCATTTTTAAAAATTGAAATCTAAGCATTTGAGCTGACTATTTTTCTAGCAGTATTTTAAAAAGAGCTTTAGCTAAACCCAATGACATGGTCAAGTTACATGGACAATGACCACGGAGCAGTATAAAAAACATACTTTGTATTTGAGTTTAATGGTCACCCAAAACAGAAAGTCAAAAGACTTCAAAGTACTGACAATTTGTCTGTCACTAGCAGTGAGCAAAATTTTAATTTTACATGCTCCAGTATAACTGTTATTTTTACTATTTCTGCTTATGTAGGTACATAAACAATGTATGTATTTATGTTCGTACCAGTGCAATTACCTTTCTGCGAGCAGAGATTACCCTTTTCTGCTATCACCCTGCAACATTTTGAGTTTATTAGAACCAGAGACTTCATTCCTGTGGAGTCACAGACACACAGCTCACCAGACCCCCAGCTGCCATGAAAAAGTGCCTCTTGTTTATTTTTTCTCCTTAACAGTTATTTGCCTTTTTTACAGTTCACTGAACATAGAAAAACGTCTAAATACATCAAAGCACAAGGACCTGAATTTTACACTGATGTTTTCATAGTAAATACCTTCCCCTCGTTGTGAAGCCTCATCGTGCCAAAGCTGTCACCCAGAACTAATGTCTGCTGACACTGGTGAGAATAATTCTGAAGATTCCTGAACAGGAGGCAGAAGACACAATATGCATTGTAAGACTGTATTGCAAATGTCAGCATTACAATAATATTTGCAGCTGGTTGTTTTTCATCTGAGTTTCCCAGGGCAGTCACCACGAATTCCTCAAATACCTTCTGTTCACTGTTCATGTGGTAAAAACAGCTGCAAGATCAATTGGAATGCCAGAGCTGTGCAGCCCCAGCTTTGGTGCCAGTATCCCCAAACAAGTCCAGCTCTATTAACAGAAAGTGCCATTTTTGGATGGCACACCAATGCTGCTGAGTCACAGCATACCAAGGGTAAAGATGCAGCTGCAAAGTTCACCACAGGAAGTGCAGGGCAGATGCTCCAGAGATCACCTGTAACTCTTGACAGTCACTTTACAGCCATAAAAGATATTTTGAGAAAGGAATCTCTAGGATCCCCACCTTCAACAGTCCAAACAAATCTGAGTTCCAGTGTCATGTACTCCGGGATAGAGGTCAAGAACTCAAACAGCAAGTTCTCTAGAATGAGAATTTTTTTCCTGTGTGTTTGCACCTGCGTAATATGCCAAGGTTATTTCCGTGACAGTGTAGTTTGGCTACTTTTACCAACTTTTTCAGTGTAACAACTTGTAATTAATTGATTTGTAGTGGAGACAAAGTGCTACATACCAGGGATCAGTGAACACAACTCCATCAGCAGATTCCTGCAGCTGAAGTAGCAAAAGTTAATGTGGTTTGCTGGAGAAAGGGGATTATTTTTAACATCTTTAAAAGGTAGAGCTCATTGGTTTCACTTTTCAGTTGTCCTCTGTTTGTTGGGGATAACGGTGAGTGGGGAGCTGGCAAACCTCTCTGTTTTTTGGCAGTTCCATCTGCAGAACTTGACAAAATGTACAAATGAGGCAAATTTATTATGACTGATGATAATCAAGTTTTGGGATTTACTGAAGGTATTTCAATGCTTAATTGCCACTTAGTGCTGAATAATAATTTAATAAACCGAAATCAAAGGCTGATTAAATTAGATACTCTAATTACAGAGTACAATAACAAGAATTTTTGATTGCAAAGTCAAGTTGTTGGGTAAGGACACCATTTTTAGAGGTCAGCTCAGAGTTAGCAGTGCCTGACTTCACATAATCTAAGCTAACTTCCTTCATCCTGCAGTAACAGAGCTCTGTCTTTCATCTCTTTGCTGCAGCAAATCTTAATTGCAATAATGCTGCTGTTGGTAACAGTGCTCACAATTTCTCATACCTGCCAGGTTAAGATTTTATATTGGATCCTGCTGAAAGCAAAAACCTGGGCCATGCACTGCAGGCTCCTCCTCAGCCTCCCCAGCTGTTTCCTGTGACTTTCCCTAAAAAGTTGAGTGGATGCTCTAGGCACATTCAGGTAGGAAAACACACTGCAGACACCTATTTCTGTTTTCCTGGTTGTCTTCACTCCTGAACACTCCTGCAAGGGGTGTGCATATTGACATTTTATTTTTTTATTGGCAATTTTGTTAGTGGCAAGAATTGCAGATTCCTCGCTGAAGTGGAAAGATCAGGCTGGGCACTAAAGCAGGAGCCTTCCTTCCACCTGTGGGGTAGCAGAGGGCACCCGAAGTGCACAGTTCACCTAATGCATACTCAGTTTCTTCTGTACTTGTACAGAGGCAAAACAGTAGATCCAAGCTTGAGCCATTACCCTCTGCCTGGCTTTTCCCAAGAACCTCCGTCAAGCCACCCACGTGTGAGATTCCTGAATACTAAAGGCATGCATTATAAAGCAGCTCAGATCTGCTGCTTACTGACTTTTGGGAGGCGCAATTTCTTGAGAAGGTAGATTTGTCAGATTGCACAGTCTGTACAGGATTTTGTTGGGAGGGTACCATCTTTATTTTTGCTCCAACTTCTGATCTCCTATCCCCAACTGGGACAGGCTGAGACCGAGATCACTTACAGAAGACTGGTCCCCAAAAGCCCAAGCTCAGAACTAGGCCACTGTACCAGATATGTATTGCAGAACTCTTGATCGCAGATACAGTGCTTGCATAACTGCTGACTATAAATTCTGAAATAGACATTTATTTGCATTGACAAGAAAGAAAACTCACCAACCAGAGGTTTTAAAAAGGTGCCTGAACAGGCCATTAAGTGTTAAGAGCCAACCTGAGCCGAAGCATTTATTATTTTTCCCTCAGCTATACATTAGTGAGGTTAGTCAGCCTGAAGTCTAGACACAAAACCAACACTGACACAGCCAGTGCATCAGGAAAGAACTGAACTGCTGCTGCAAGGCAAGCACAGTGCAGTGCTAATTACCCTCGCTGTGAAATCACTTTGAATGCCAGACCTGTTGACTCTGTGCTTTTACCACTGTGTTAAAGAGATTAGCAGCTTTTACACCTTCAAACCTTGTTAAAAATGAGCAGAGAAAGCATAACGTCCCATAAACATCAGCTCAGAGAAAATATTTTCACTCTTAAAGCTGAAAGTGTCAAGTTGAGTAAAAGCTGTATTTAATTCACAGTTTCAGCATCTGCAGCTGATGTACTGCAGTCCACAGCAATGACCACCTAAGCAATCAGGAGCCATTATAGCATGAATAATGCTGCAAACAGTAAATCACCAAAACCAAATGAATAAAGTACCTGCTGCATACAGTGAAGCATGGGAAACAGCATCCCTAAATTTCCAGTCTGAAAATCTTTGCAAGTTTGTAGAAATCTGGGTCAGCATGTTCTGAAATGTAATCATTCTATACGAGGCAAACATGATTACATCCCTTTGCCTAACAGCATGAGGTAAGCAATTGCAAAGGAATTCTTCATTACAGGCATTATGCTGGCAATCTTCCCAAGGCAGTTGTGGATTTGAATAACCAGGACTGAACTCTCCAGCAGGAATTCCCACCCACACATGGCTACTGGCATACCAGGAGAGATGAAAAAATGTGATGGGTTAAATAATTCAAGGGAATGTTTCAACTGACACAGAAGCAGACCATACTTTCTGCTTATGCTTGCTAAGCTACTACATCAAATCAGCCTTACACATTAAAGGGGAAAAGAACTTTGAGAAAACAAACTTTGGGGTTTGTTCTGAGGTTTGAATCCATCCACAAACTCAAATCTCAGACTATCTGCAATCAAAGTGCATTAGAATTAGTAGAGAAAATGGACTCTTCTCCAGCTACCCCAACAGATAACCACAACAAAGTTTCAGTCCCAGAAGGGGAAGGGAGGGTGGGAACATGAGAGGCACACAAAAGCAATCCTACCAACCATGCATCAAAACCACATGATCTGCAAACCAAGGATTTGCCACACCATCTGGATAAGTTATTGCATGAGGTCAGAGTATGTCACTGGTATAAAGCCAGAGCACTCAGTAAAGCCAAAAATAGAGGGTGTAATAAATACTTGGCAATTAAGGGAGTGATAAGAAAACCCTTCAGAAAAGAAAAGCAACTATCTCCACATGCAATACTTCTTCACAGACTAACAGTCTTTTAAAAAGTATAAAAAAGGAGGAAAATACAATTCCCAGTGCACTGCAGGTTTGAGTCTCTGGGCAAGAACTTGCTTTTACTTTCTGCAAAGTAATTAGCAAGCAGAAAATCAAATGAAATTAAACAATCTATACGTGAATCAGAGCTAAACTGATTACAGATGATTTGTACCTGGAGAAGTTTATGCAGTTCTCCTGTATTTGCTTCTCTTGTGATCTAGAATCTCATGGGAAGAACAACAAACAATATACAACTGAGGAAAATCCAAATCTCAGGTCTGTGGAGATTCAGTTATCAAGAATATTTGGCCAGGAGGGATTGATCCAGTTATGCCTTTCTGGTTTCAGTCCATGGCACAAACTAGAATTACCAGGAATCTATCAATTAAGCTCCATCAGCTGTTTAAGTAGTGGAGCAATGCTTTCTCCAAATCCCTTTGAAATTATTTTATTTAGAATGAAGAATTAGACCATGCACATATGAGTCATTTCATGAAGCAGAGGACCAGAGATTAGCTTTGGTAGCGAGGATTTATTAAAAACTACTTAGACTAAAAACTGTTTTCTCAGCAAAGGCCATAAACATCTACAAGCCTCAGTGGAATGAGAACTAAAATCTCACTATCAAAGAGGTGTGCTTTAATTACATTTGTTGATATCTTCATCATGTACATTGTTTTGAGTTTATCCTTTCTGGGGTTCTTTGAATGATTTGGTTTGTTTTTGTCTCAGTATCTTCAAAATTATCTTGAAATTTAGAACTAGTAACCAAAAGACTGTAGATTTCTGCAGTCCTTGGAATTACCATCCTGGTTATATTTTTGACAAGTCTACAGGGACAAAAGGGCCTTGGTAGGACAAAAAAAAATATAGACAATCTCTACAAGTTGTAGGTTTGCTGAGCATGAAGTACAAGTTCTTACCTTATGTAAAAAGTACAATCTTGTTCACCACCTCTATGTAAATCTTCCCAGTTGGTAAAACAAGGAGGAACACTGAGTGTCCAATAAACGGATCTGAAAGGGCCTCACAGCTTCCTTTTCAGGGGCAGTTCCCATTTCCTCTACCACATTCTGCAACACCATTCAGATATGGTCAGATACACTCTGCTCAGACTTCTCTCTGGGTGTTGCACAACTACAGGAAGAGAGGAGGCAAGAGTTGAACTCATCAATATTTTTTTGCTACACTTCTCCAAGTAAATTAAAACTACGTAAGTTAATACATGGACACAAATGCACTAACACTTTCTCATGATTGTGTTAAACCATCTTGGAACCATGCTAAAACATAACCCAGAAATAATATCATTTGAAATGATTAGTATTCTTCAGTTAGCCTGGTTTGCTAAGAAGTAAAGCTCCTGCAGATGTACTGCCTACATACATTCCATGGAAATCCGTAGATGTTAAATAATCTGGGAATAAAGGTACCCAGAATTCTCCAATTTTTAGAGCACATTTTGGAGCGAGCACAAGTTACTAGGAAGGGACCCACCAGGATACAAACTGGTGTGGTGGTTTTTCAATATTTTTCCTTAACTTTTGCTTCTTAAGTCCACCCCTTAATAGACATTACTGTTATATCAATTTTTGCTATATGATAATATAAGTAAGCATTCTTGTGACCAGTGTTTCACACTTGTGGTAGGTGTCCAGCCATTGTTCCTGAGCACTGGAAAGATTAAAGACAATAACACAACTGAATCCAACAGGAGTTTATTACCCACGCATTGCAGATGAAGTTAGACACTTCAGTTACCAGTCAATATAAGCTTAAATATTAATTGACAACTCAGGAAGTGTACAATGAGTACAAAATCATTAACAACAGTATAACAAAAAGTTCTGATGCATTAATTTTTAAGACATCAGTTGTACACTATTATACAGTAACCACTATGCAATCCTCAACTAACTCGGGGTTTGCATCTCATTTGTTTTGGTTATTTTTAAATCAAGTTCTCCAAGAGATTGAGAGACTGGGTTAAAACTGCATTATTTCCCAAATGGCTGTACTGACATAGAGCCTTACCTTACACAGACAAAGCTGGTTTGTATTTTATCAACCCTTTCTTTTATCAGGGAATGCAGTAACCAGAAAAAAAAACATCAATACATAAAAAAATTAAACTCCAATACACAATATAATATATATATGTATTTATATTGTACTACAGATTTCATATAAATCAAGTTTAGGCCAAATTTTGGCATAATTTTTAAGTGCATTAAGTTTAATACAAAATCCCCTCAAACTCTGCTCTTACTGTTCCCATTACTTGCTCCTGAACTGCTCTTTTTCAGTTTTGATACTTCAGATATCTACAATTGTCTTAAGAGCTAATTTCCATTTCAGTAATATCACTCTTATCTTTAATTACACCTTCTAACAAAAATAAACTTGTGGGAAAACTTAAGTGACTAATTTAGTCAAAGCTCAGTGACTAATAAAATTCTCCAACTTGATGGGAATTATTTACATTTCCTGGTCAGTATCTTTAAGGTACTGTTATCCCATGTACCCTCTCTCCTCCTTTGATCCTACAGGAACAGTTACTGATCAGACACTGCAAGCACACACTGCTTTCCTTGGTTTTCTTACAAGGCCTCTTACCAACATGCAAATGATTTCTGGTGCAGAATGGAGTGTAAAGAAATTTCTCTAATGCATGGCTAAATTTGCTTCAAAACCAGCACGTGTTACTTGCTTTTTAGAGAACACCGAAAGTGCTATATCCTCTCTGCCACACAATATCACATTTTGCTTCCAAATTCAGCTTTCACTGCCTTTGTTCAGTATTGCAAGAAGAACAATGACATTAGTGACCCAGTTAATTTATCAATTTAACAAATAAATCATTTACAGTAAATTTTAAAACAGGCTTACATTTTTTTTTTCTGAAACAAAAAGGCCACTTAAGCTTTCCTGCAGAAAAACGTTCTGGCAAGAAGTCATTCAACTTCCTCCCACAAAAAAGTTAAGTTTCCTCAAAGTTGTTTGTAGAATACAGAAATAAATTGTATAACCAACACACATTCTACATTAGACCAAAAACCACTCAAGAATCAATTACAGTAAGTCGAGTCACAACACCCCAAGAAATCAACTCTCCTCTCATTTTATCTACAGACTTTATTCTGGGGTCTCTTCATTCACAGAATTATGGTACAGAGGGGGAGTGTTAGAAATGTGCAGCCAGTTCCACCTACAGAGAACAGGTTTCCAAGTTAAGCCCTTTAGAAATCATGTAAAAACGGGGCTAAGTGTGATTTTAACAAGAACAATCACCCCAAAGCAAGGCTGTCACATTTAGAAGCTGAGTCACTTCACACACACTGAGCCCGCTCACAGGTCAGCATGGACTTGCCCTTCAGGGTTCATGCTCAGTCTCATGTGGAAGGAACCAGGTGCAAAACTCCCAGTAAAGTTAGCAGGAGTTGGACAACAATGCCCCTTGATACCATTGAATTATTTAGTATCTTCTGTATTGTGTGTGAAAAACTTCAATTTTTTTATTGAGAAAGCAAATAATGAAACAGAAACAACTTTTAACACAACAGATGTATTTACTTACAGCATGCAAGGATTTGTTTTTATATATTTTAGCAGCTAACAGCCCTTAAGTATTTACAAGTTCAAAATTACAATCTTCACATAAGTAGCAATTGCTTACAAAAGTTCTGGACATTCCCTCAGAAATAAGCAAAAAAATGGAGTAAAAAATACTGAGAGCAGTAATTAAAAAAAAAGCAAAGGAAAACAGATTAGCTTCTAATACCCAAACAACTTAACACTGTTCTGGTAAGAAAAAAAAAAACAAAACACAAAAGCCACATATCACATTTGGAGATGCCATTTAAAATGAAATGCATCTTTCTGTTTGGCTTTTCTTTCCAGGAGAAATGCTGTACATAACCTCAAAAAAAATTCCAAATAAGTAAACATAACTCCCTTTGGTCTCCCAATTTACCTTCAAGTGGCTCCTCCTCCTCCTGATCAAAGACCCAACAGCTTCACAGGTGATCCCACAGGAGAAAGCAAAAGCAACATCTTTATAAATGTGAAACTTTTTTCCAAAATAACAGATTCTAAAACTCACCCAAGATGCAATGCACATGTCAGTTCTGACTGAGGGCCAGGTCAGAAAAAATCCTGCTCCTATGTTTAAGGCAGTCTCAGACTAATTTTCATCTCTTCAGCCTCTTGGAAAACAGAATTTTGTGTCAAATTACTCTCTACCTGCCTGTTGGTTTTAAAGTTTATTTCATATAATTAAAAAAGGCAAATTTAGCCTGCAGCTTCTTGTAATAAATGTGCATTTATATCTGGTTCTGTAAAGTAGTATTTCTCTCTGGAACTGAGGGATTTCACTAGCAGGATGCTTTTGCACTACATCATGAAGGGTTTCAAGCATATAGTCCCTCTGCAAAGACATCTGACTACCTTTTAAAGCTATGTTAACTTTATTTATAAATAATTTGGTACCAGCTGATGCTCATACTAGAAACATGTTTCATGTTCAACTCTACGAATAGATTAGGGCAAAGAAAGTGCTCCAGTTTTACCTGCTGCTTTGTTATGCCCAATTCCAAGGAACCTTAGCTTATTAGTAAACAAAATTACACTACAAGACAAATACTTGAATTTTTAAGCATTAGCATGTCTGTGATTCTTTCTTCTTTAACAGTATTGTTATTGCATGACATTTTGTGCTAACTGCCCTCTCAAGCCTAACCCCTTATAAAACATGAACATAGAACAGTAGAACTTTTTCTCATGTAAACTTTAGTAAAGCAGTTGCTGAAGGTGCTATATAAACATTCTGATGGACATTTCCTGGGTACTACATGGTGGTACATGGAACATGACATTCTGAACTTACTCAATGCAATGTATAAAAATATAAAAAAAACATTTATGACAGTAGAATAAGGTACAGTGCAATTTTCCTTAGCCTGTTGAAAGCTCTGTGATCTTTTTCACCCCTTCTAGATCCTCCACAGTACATCTCATGCTCCATTACTACTATAAGAGAGCAAGCACAGCTAGAAAGGACAGCTTTAGTTACACTCTTTATGATGTAAACTTGCAGTTTTCTCTAAGTCCAACATATACCTTAAAAATTAGTTTTGCTCACTTACCTTTTCTGTGCTAGAATTTAAACATTTTTTGCTATAAACTGTAAAGCTAGGATATTTAAGGAGAATATGCCCTAATTTTCAGAGAAAGTTACCCTATTATTTTTACCAGTTCTCAGACTAATTTAATTGAAACTACACTACTTGCTCAGGGCTTTAAGCATAAGGCATTTTGTGTACATTCCCCCAGCTATTTATTTAATGGCTATCTTGGTGTGTGAAGCCAAATCAGTGGAAATCCCACTCTCAAAACCTCAGAAACCCATTTACCTTGTGCTGCATATTCAGCACTGAATTGTGAAAGAGGAACAGACAGAAAAATTAAATCCAGAAATATGCACTGAAACAAGCTAACCATTTTCTACTGGGTAAGGTCTTTTCAGCCACAGAAGTTGTTTAACACACTCTCAGATCTGAATACCTCAGTTTGAATACATTCATAGCAGTGCATTCAGGATGCACTGGAGAAATGCACCAGAAAAGTTAAGTTTTTCACATCATCCAGTGCCATCGTACCATAAACCTTGTCTGCTTCAAAGAAAGTGAAGTTAATTTTGTAAATCTACTTATTAACAGCTTGGAGATACTGTCTCCAGCACAAAAGAACCTTCCAAAACCAAATATTGTTTACAAAAAATGTCGGCTTTGTATTCTAACTAATCACCATATCCCAACCAAATGATGCTTTTCCTTAAAGACATGACAATACAAAATTAAGGAATTTGTGTCTGGTCAGACACTAAGACAGCTTCCTGCAGTAATTGTTCCTGACATGGAAAGAACAGATCAGGCAACACATGAACAAGACAAAATGAAACAGAAAAAAGGCACATGAAATTACACTTGAAGGGAAAAGAACAATGAAAAGTTCAAAAGCACAGAATAAAATCCTGCCAAATTTAGACATCACAAACTATTCATGCATTGACCATACTGTCTTGACTCTGTCAATCAGAATGATTATTAGTTTAATTTAATTGTTACATTGTCTTATAACTATCTAAATTGGGTAAAAGTGATTATCACCTTTAAATATAGTGTGTTAATGCATAAAAATACATATTTTTCTAGAATAAGTATTCTATTTTCTACCCAAATACCTAAAAGCAGTGGTCCTTCTAGATTAGTTTGGAATAATAAGTGAAACCCATTTCTTTGCAGAATGGGGTGATTTTATTGTCTATATGTTCATATTATTAATTTTGAATATCCATCCACTGTATAAACAATCTCCAGAAAAATATATCCTCTTGCAGTAACTTACAATACACAATAAAAATACTTACAAAAGGGACTATTGTTCATTTACAATATCTTGAGCTCAAGGACACAATTCCTGGGTCATTTCATTTATGCAATTTTGATCAGAAAAAACAGAACATTCTTGTTAACTTGAACCATGTCAGCAACATGGACAATCTACCATTTTTTAATATCTGCCTAATTATGTAGGATTTTCAATAAAATTAGGCATTTTTACATCACAGTATATATGGCATTTTGTAATTTAGCAACAGAAAGGCACAGTTATTAAACCATAAGATACAGTACCTGGATTATATATACTCTAGTTATATCTACCAATGCTAATCCAGACATTTTTCTCTGCAAAGGGGGCTAAAGAAAAAGACTTCTGCTTGTTTATTTAAAAAAATTCAACCTCATTACAAGTTTGGTCCATTAGAAATACCTATTAGCTGAAATACCTTGAAGCAGGACTTCAGGAAAGAATAGCAAATTTAACAGTCAATGGTCCAACAACTTGAATGAATTACCGTGAAATGGCAAACAGATCATGAATGGAGCCTTCTGATTAGCTGTCAGACATACCTGCTGAAGTGTCAGTGTAGCCAGGTACAGACTGGCAGCCATCCCAGATACATTCACTGCATCACACACACAGACTTGGTTACAGCAATAAGTCCAAACACAGCATTTACAGAGGTCAGCACTTCTCCTGGACTGATGCTTGACTGCTGGCCCTAAACCATCCTCAGAGATGTGCAAAGCCCTTTAAATGCTTTGCCTGCTTTGTATTGCTGTTAATAGGAAGACCCTGCTAAAGCCAAGCTGGCTGGCCTTCCTTTAGCAAACTAGTGCACCTCTTCAAAAAGCACCTAGCTCAGTTCTCCCTACTCCAAGTGATCCAACTGCATCAGGAAAGCCCAATGAAATGGAAGAGGCAAGGAACAATAAACATGAGGGAGAAGCCAACCATTCCATAGGTGATGTAGCGATAGGGCAGCTCCACCTCCATGCACTGCCTGGCTCTCCGCACGTCGCTGTGTGGGATGCGGAATATTTTGCACGCCAGCGGAATCGTGGCTTTTTTCATGGCAACTCTTGTTAACAACAGAACGATGACTCCGATCAGCAGCCGCAGGATGGCTTTGCCAAACACAGTCACAGTGAGGGAGGACAGGGACAAGGGCAAGGCATGGGGAGGAGGGTCCAGCTGCAGACCTAGGATGTAGTTGACATGAGAGCCACAGGCCACGCCGGCACCACAGCCCAGGATCTGAGCTGTGTCTCCTCGTGACGTGCTCCACGTGTCCAGGGTGAAAGAGAAGATGCCCAGGGCCAAATGGAGACTGATGATAATTAAGGGTGCATATTTGTAAGTTAAGTTGAAGTTATCAATCAGGTCCACAAGTGGATGGAAGACAATCAGGATAAGAATAGCATACAGAAATCCAGCAATAACATCCTGTTGAAGAGAAAGATAACATTTTAGTGTAATAACTGCTTAAAAAAAACCCCTTCAAGTTACATTAGTAAGAATACAAGCCTAGCTACTGTATTGTTCAAAGCAACTTGTGGATTCCCATCTTGTCCCTTTTAGAGGATGAAATCTTTCTTATGTTAAACATAAGGTAAAGAATTGCCTTTGATCACCTATTAACAAATCACCTGCACCCTGATCAGATCATGAATGAAGTTATGATCAAAGGATCCTTCATCAAAAATGCAGGTCTGGACTTTTTAAGGCCTGTTGTGACAGGGCAAGGGGTGGTGGTCTTGAACTTAAAGCGGAGATTCAGACTGGACATAAGGAAGACATTTTTTTTCAGTGAGCATGATGTGGCACTGGTACAGGCTGTCCAGAGAGGTGGTGGATGCCCTGTCCCCGGAAACATTCAAGGTCAGGTTGGATGAGACTCTGAGCAATCTGTTCTGGCTGAGGATGTCCCTGCTTATTGTAGGGGGCTTGGAATAGATGATATTTAAAGGTCTCTTCCAACCCAAAATTATTCAGTGATTCTTCTACGATTATTTTTTTTGCTGGCAACACTGGTGTCTGTCCAGAGCCAGGGCATTCCAACCTACAGTCAGCACAAATCCAGCCCAGCTAAATATGTTCTGCCAGCTTAGGTTTGCTGAAACAGCTCAACAGTGGCTCTCAGGGCCCGGGTGCCAACAGAGGGGCTCGCTGGCAGCAGCAAGTACAGCAGTCAAGGACCACTGCAGCCAGGCACTAGAGCAGCTTCAACTTTCCACTCCAGCTTCAGAATTAACAATGCTGGAAGAATGGGAACTGTTTCTAATTATTAAAGGAGAGGAAGAGGAACCTCTGTGACTTCGTAACTGATTTTCAGTTTTACTTTTGTTTTTAGATGTCTTTTCTTAATGAAAAGGTTACTCAATTATTTTTACTCCAGCATTAAATTTCAGTTACTGTTGACTAATCACTAGTTGCATGGAATTCTCTGCAACTTTTGTCACCTCTGATTGTTAAAGAAGAATCTGTGCAATCCAAGCACTACAAAGTGGCCCACCTGCATTTTCATGCTTATCAACTCTTCCACATGAGCCAGGAGGTGGGACTTCAATCAGCAGAGTTTGTATTGCTCCAGCTTCAATGAATCATTTTTATTTGCTTCCACTAATTGAAAGCTTGATAAAAGCTCTAATAAAATTGACTGATATAAACATCAGACTTGCTCATTTCAGAAGCAACAAGAACTTTCTGCTCTATTTGCCACCTACTCCCCCCAAACTTGGGCACCATGGTTGATGTGTATTGCAGGCACCACATGGTGAACTGTATTCTCTCAAACTCTGCAGAAGATTCAGATGTGAAACTGCTAAATAGCCTTGTCTGCTCACTGTTTGTTGAAGGACTTTGTTCTATGACATTTTGTGTCAGCCAAACTATCAGTCCATCACATCATCCTTGACACAAGTGATTTGAGGTTGGGAAGCCTCCTAACTACTAATGCAAAAATGTCATTTAGTTTTTCTGAGCTGCCTTATTTTCCCATGCTCCTTTTACACTGTGTTCATCTACCAGCTTTTCTACTCCCTACCAGGCTTACCCTTTTCTGTCTGTTAGCTTTTCTTCTAGCACATGATCCTCAAAACATCTTTAGTCACCCTAATTAGTGGTCTTGTGTTGCAATTACCACTTTGTAGTGCTCTTGTTTTCTCATTTTTGCATTTCATAGACTTGTGTTTCAGTTTGG
The DNA here is from genome assembly GCA_013400955.1 of Drymodes brunneopygia. Lineage (NCBI taxonomy): Eukaryota > Metazoa > Chordata > Aves > Passeriformes > Petroicidae > Drymodes > Drymodes brunneopygia. Next base: position 598,693 of record VZTZ01002127.1, read on the forward strand.
GGCTTTTTATCCTGTTTAATAAACGAGTTTGTTTTTCAAAGATGACAACTTTGCTACCTGGTTTTAGAAACTGGTAATAGAAACTCTAGCATGTAGAATGGCACTCCAAAATGCACATGCTTTGAGCAGCTGATGTGGAGTGAACTTTAACAGCCACTTTCTCATTCTGCAAAATGATTTCTACTCTGTAGAAGTAAATTTAGTCTACACTTCAGAGCAGTCATCAATTTCTGCACTGAAAAATGACATTAAACACCTGTTATGTTTCAACCATGGACTGAGTTTATAAAAGACAAGTAAAAATTAAGCGTGAGAGCCACTTTTAGCTATATTATCAATTTCTATGCTGAAGAAATGTTAAGTCTTCTGTTTCTATATAGTAGGACATTGCAAAAAATACATCTCGATACAATTACTGCACTGTAAAACCTTCAATGTGATGGAAACTTATAAAATCAGAACAGGATTAAAATACAAGTTTAGTAGCAGATTAGATTATTTTCTTACCAAAATTGAATGCATTCCCATATAAATTCGACTACAGCAAACCAAAGAACACCAGCAGAATGCAAGGATCAGTCCAAACATAAGGGGATACTGGTAGGGAAGAAAAATGCAGAAACTGTATTAGAATTTGGAAAAAAAAAAATTTAAAAAAATCACCCTATGAACATTCTATAATTAATTCCAATTAATGCCACTGATGCTTACCCTTTTCCTTGCCCTAGCCAGCCTAGCAGAGCACTTTTTTACAAAGCCATTGTTAAGTCAAGATTTCAACCTTCCCAGTCTTCTTTGCATTCAGGATATTTGAAGTTCAGTGCTTTGGCCACACCTTTCCAAAGCAGTAAGAACTGATCTCTGTAGCAGTTGTCTTGCCATGCTCTGATGTCTCAAATTGACCACAAGGGCAGAGACAAGTGTCTTAAACTGTGCAACAGCTTTACACTGGGTGAAGCAGCTACATCACATACAAGTATTGCTAGCAATTATCTTCACTTTTTTCCCTGCAAAGGAGGAACTCATAACGAAATTACAAAGAATTTCAATTCCTTCCTCAATTCTTTGTTTTAGAGCTTCTGTAATTATTGACTCAATCTCCGGGCATCAGCATGAAACTCCTAGAACAGTAATCTTTTTTGTTCTTTTCCCACATAAATTTCCTCCTACAAGCCACATTTGTTAAACAATCATCAAATAATTACCTTCAATTATTTTTATCTTCTCACTTTTTTTTATCAATAAGGACTGTTTATCAGGAAGAAATAAAATACTTTGCATTAATAAGCACATATTATGTAGAGAAACATAGTTTTTTAACTTTCTCCAGTTTTGGATAAAACTGTGCTAATTCACATACTACAGCACAGTAAGAAATATTTTCCCCACTATTGCAAAATGTTGTACAAGACAGGATACAGCTTCCTTTTTTGCCACTATTCTATAAAAGACGCAGTCACAAGATAAAATGGCAAGTTTCCAAAATTGCTTTGCTTCCTATGATGAACATTTTCAATATAAACAGGCAGTCTTTATGTACTCAAAGCTAGGAGTAAAATCTAAGAACCACAGGCAGTTTTCTTGCCCTTTCCCTTGTTCCTTTTATAGGTAACCTGAAGGGTTTATATCCAACAAATTAGAGAAAATATCTTTAAAATTACTGGAGGAAGTTCTGTGTCCTCTGTGAAGGCCACTTAACAGATTGTAAAGTTCCAAAATCAGTGTTTCAGTAAAAGGTTTGAGATAGGATTATCACTCTTCTGCATTTTTCCAACATTTTCTGAATTCTCAAATTCAGGCCCACATTTGCATGACGAACCTAAAATAACATTCTCAAACTAAGAGAAAATCAGGAAGCTTAGATTTCACATAAGAAGCAGATTTTGCATTAAAATAAATTCTAAATGCCCAGCTGATAGTTGTTCCCCATCTAGACTAAACTCTACTTCCTGTAGAGTTCTATCACATTCATCTACAGCTGGATCTAAACAGAACCATGTATTTGTGACTCATTTCTGACTGGAATGATGAAGGAACGAACTCAGTTTCCTGCCTTTCAGAACTCTGCTAATCCCGGGCAATGCACCAGTAACTCTGTCACACTCACACGTGATTGCAGAGCTGTCAGATACCCACATTACTACAGCAGCCGCAAGAGCAGCCCCAGAACCTTGCAAGTGCAGCCACATCCCTCTGCCCCACTGTGCTTCTCCCTTTGCCACTGGTCTGAGGGTAGAGGGAACACTGCTTACAGTAGCCACATACCCTCCCTGCACGGTGCTTCTCCACCCTCCCTCCCAGACGACTCCCTAGGCAGAAGTCCTGTATATGCAGGGACAGCTGTACCCTGTGGCCTCTGAAGTAAAGAGGAGCTTCGAGTTTCAAACCGTTTGGCCATCACTTGATACCAGATGTCCATCCTTGTCTCCTGACACACATCTTTTGTGCTTTCAGGGCCCAATCAGGGGTCAGGCTTTTCTTTTATAAATAAAGACTTGTCCTGTTTCTGCAGTACCTGACAGAAACAGAGACTGGAGCTTTAGCAGGAAGATGAATGAAGTGCCAGGCTCAGCAGGGCTCAGCAGCCGTTCATGATACTGTGCGTAAGAGGTTGGGATTGGGGGAGAGGAGAGGTTAGAGCAGACAAATAGCAAAATCCTGAGAACAAGGAGTATGAAGGAAATAGTTAGATGATGAGTGTTGTTTTAAGAGTCCTGAGCAGATGATTTTAAACAGCAGAGAGACTACAATAAATTCTGTAAATGAAAGAAGAAATACTTGCTGACAGGGAACTTGCAGGGGAGGGGCATTTGAGGAAGAAAGAAACAGAAACTCCAGCTCTGAACAATGTTTTGGAAAGATTATTTGGCTCTGTCAGATCTCACTCTAATTCTGAATAAATACTCCTTAAACCATCAGAGAACATGGGCTAGTTTCATTTCTCTATGGCAAAACATAGTAGAATAGCTTGGGTTGAAAGAGACATTTCAAGGCATCTAGTCCTAGAACAGATTGCTCAGAGACCCATCCAACCAGGCCCTGAGTGTTTCCAGGGATGGGGCACCCACCTCCTCTCTGGGCAACCTGTGCCAGTCTTTCACCACTAGAAGTAAAAAACTTCTTCCCTGCATCTGATCTAAATTAACCCTCCTTCAGTTTGGAACCATCACCCTTCTCCTATTACAAAAGGCCCAGAGGAGTTGGCTCCCATCTTGCTTCCAGGCACCCTTTAAGTACTGATCACAAATTAAGCACAACACCCTATGTCCTCCTCAGCCTGTTTTCACTCCTACTTTTAAAAGTAACCACTGGGTTCGAGAATTCCCAGAACACCAAACTGGTAGCACCTGCTTAAAATCTGCCCTGAGGTGCTAAGACAAGCATGTATTTGGTCCTCACAAACAGGGAGAAGGGCACAAGGTGACTAAAGGGGAATATCAGCACTCCCACACACCTCTGAGCTCAGCAGCATGCCGAGTCATACCACCAACAGGGGACATCACCTGGATCCTTGTAAAAACAGCTGATGCCATAAACTCACTTCCAAACTGTTGCCTGCAATGCTGAGGTACCAGCAGGCTTTATAATAATACTGTTTTATGATAATGGATTTCAAAAATCACCTCTCCCAATCATAAATGAATATTCAAAGAAAGAAAAAAAGAACAGTTTTTACTAGGTTTTCTACTTTAAAACAGGCACATTTTATGAAAGAGTAGTGTGAAAATTTTAATATAAACTTGTATCAAGTGTTCAGGGAAGAAAGTCATAAGCCCCTTTTTTCATTATGTTGACTTGGGTCTCTATTAAAATGAGAGATATTAAAGCAAGACAGCTGAATTCCAGCAGTTTTAGTCCCAGGATTCCTGGCATGCCAGATCAGACCTACAGAGGCACAAAGGACAAAAGACCACAAGTTTACTTCTACCCTCTTCCCCAAGTCACTGCTGGTTTTATTAATTTGGGCATCAGAAGGCAGACTGGCATCACAGGTCCTTTCAGATGAGGGTGTGGAAGGTTGTCAGAGATCACAGCTGGGAGAGGGAGACAGAAACCAGGTTTCATTCTCTCAGCTTGTTCTTTTTGACAAAATAATTGATGTATCATCATTGTTGACCACACTTGGTGTCACTTTCAGTCACATATTCAGGAATAGCCCATTTTGGACACAAACATCTCAAACCCTGTCTCCATGCCCAACTCCTTATCCCTCCATAGCCCTCATGCCACCTCAACTATTTTGAGTGTGGGGATATTTTTTGAACTGCATACTGCTTTCTTTTTTATAAATTAAAAAAACCCCAAACCAATAAGCATGTTATTTAAAACATAATTTTAAAAGTGTTAATTGATTTCTTAACTTCACACATTAAGCTAAAACTAGGGATAAAGCTGATTGAATAAACTATTCATCCTGTCTCAGACCTCAATTTTGTTCCCATATCCAGAAACTTGTTTTAATCTAAGAAATTGAATTAAATTCCTATTTGGAAAACATCGCTGAAATTACTCTCAATAAGTCTTTGACAACTTTACGTCCTATGTTTTTAATAGAAAACTCCCATCCCATAGAAAATTCCACTACATCCTCCAAATCAGGCTTGCAAACTTCTGATCGGATTACACATAAAACCCTTCCCCTATCCTCCTCCCTCTCCTTGATCTTTTTGCCAAGAGTCTTAATAACATAACCATTGTTTAAAAATGCTCATAAGGAAACAATCTGTCCTAAAAGCTTTGACCTAGGTCAAAAAATTCCTTCTTTCATAAGGGAACATTATTAAACAACACTAAATGCTCACTTCTTTACCTTTTTAAAACACATTCTACACTGGAGACGTTTCCAACACCCACAAAGGGTTCCAAAGCAGCTTTCTAATATTTTCAGCATTCTATAGTATTCAATGACCCGTTTTAATTATATCGTAACTCAGAAGTTCAACTTGAGTTTGAGACAGTTATTTTGGGCCAGAGTCCACTGAAAGAATCCAAGCAGCACTTGCAGCACCAGGCTTTTAATAAGGTATTTGGGCCATGTATTGGCAACACTCATATGAAAAGCTATAATCAATGTTTATGGGAATGACTCCAGGACCCTGGCTGGACAGATGAGCTCAAAAAGCACAACATAAAAATGATTTTGTGAAAGAAGCAGAAGGAAAGGGAGAAGAAGATTGTTAGAAAAGAGGGACCACCAATCAGTTGTTTTAGGAAAAATAAACACACTTTTTCTTTTAAAAGGGGCCAGGTGGTAAATACCACTGATTAAGCTACATTTATCAATTATTTCCTCCTTTCTTGCACTGACCAACATTAATATAAAGAGGCATAAAAACCTCAGTGTTACATGTCACTACAAGAACCTCTTTTTAAAATTCCAAGATACGTTTTCAATGCCAGTCCTGCAGGAAGTTAAATATTCAATTTTCTGCTACACCTAATCTGGAAAGAAATTAAGGAATAACAATAGGAATTAGCTTGTTACTTCTTTTCATTGCAGTCATGAAAAAAATAATCCCTCTCTGAACACAGCTAGCAAGAATCACTTATAGCTTGCTCTGTTTATGCCCCAATACCCAAAACTACATTTTTTCTGCAAAATAGCATTTTCTCAGTTTAATCAACACATCCTATTTGAAAGAACAAGGAGTGCTTTACATGTGTATCATGCACCAAGAAAAAAGAAACTGCTTGAGAAGTATTTCCTTTGAATACTTTTTCATCAAAAACCCTGCATCCAACCTTACAGCACTTGTTTTTACGTGTTTCCCCCAAGACTCTTTTTATAAACTAAAGATTTGCTTAGGCAAAACAGAACAATATTTTTAATGACAATCAACACAGTCTAATAAGACACACTGTTGTATTCCTCTGGCAGAGATTGCCTAGTGACATTTGTCAGAACTGGCTGTGCTCTTTTCAGACTTTTAAGAACATCTGCATCAAATAGGCCACAAAACTTTTTTCAGCTTCTTTTACAATCAAACTACAGGTATTAATATGGCCCACAGAAGAAGACCTTACATCTCAAATACACAAGACAAGGCCAGTGCTGACCCTCCAAATTCCCATCTCTCTCTCTCTCAAATGTTCATAATTGTGTGGGTAATTCTGTGTTTTCAGATCACCCCTTCAGCTGTGTTTCTAACGTCAGAAGAGTTTTTGTTTGACTGTTTAAGAAACATGTACAAGAAGACCAATTAGACAAGCATGCACATATCTCTTTGCCAAAGTTCCTTCTCAACATTTTAGTATTTTAGCCAAAGATCCATTTAGGCTTCTCTGAGAGGTGATGTGTCCCTTTCTGAAAAGAGACGGCACTTGCTCCTGCACACAGATTTTGCATATAAGAGATGTTTTTTTATGTGTAGCTTCCAGTTTATCACTACATCAATCATACTGATAATGCAAGCCTTTCACCAAGGACAGACACTTAAAACGAAGATGTGCCCCTTTCTGCAAAATTCTCACTGCAGCACTGTTGTGATTAGGCTATTCATTATTTATTATTGCATCCCCAATAACCAATTATTCCCTATTTCCAGTGGGTATCAGAGAGTTTAATCTTTTGAAATGAAAGAGCAGGCAGACAATTCTAGAGGTAATATTCAGTAGTGGTCAATCAGAACCACAGAGCAATGTACATCTCTCTGAAATCCCAATACAGATCCTGTCAAACCCATCTCGTTTAATTACATTCACCGGCCTTGGTTGATAAAAGTCACAGTGCAGATGAAAGATATCTGGAAGGGAGTTTCACGTGGTACCACAGAAGAGTCTTACACAACCGGTGGCACAGAGAGTCAAAAGAGCAGTGAGTAAATGAAAACTGTAAATGAAAATACATCAGAGAAGCCATTGGAGAATAGCTGCATCTACTGCAGGTTTAGCAGTGGTGTTTATCCAGGTCACCATTAGCATCAGCAGGGTGGAAAGGCAGCCACCGATGACAGGCTTTGCATATCAAACATTGGCAGACACGTACCCAGGGAGAACAATGCTGTCACATTCAGCACCACAAGCTGCCCCAGAAGGTAAATCAGTGGGGGTTAATAGAGTTAAAGGCCTGCTACTCATCAACCCAGGCCCCGGGCTCCTGCTGAATACCAACCAAAGTTTGCTCAGTGGCTACAGTGAGAGTCAGCAGTTCCTCACTGAGCTCATTAATGCAGAGCTCAGGAAGGAGTGCAAACCCATCATTTCCTAGTGCAGACAGCTACTGCTAGAGCCAGGCTACATCCTGGAGGAACTCTGGGAGAGAGGCGAATTTTCTGTATCCCTGGCTGATAGTTATTTCTTCTCCTCAAAATAAGCCACCAGAGTTACAACACATTCAGGTACCATCCCAAGGTCAAGTACCGTTTCTAATAAAGTACGTCTTGATATCTATTTGAAATCGGCAGTTCAACATAATCAACAAAATATAAAAAATACTTTTTCCAGTTGTCTCAGCCTGAGCCTTTGGAGATTTTGTGGATAATTAGCAGCTCAGACTATCTCTCCCTCCCCTTTTGGGACATGACATAAGCCAGCCTGGCTCAAACTGTCATTATTTCAAAGAAAGAAGCTTTCCCCAATTTGATAAAGGTTACTTTTTCCTACATCATATCAAGATCTGTAACCACACAGTCTTTTAAGTGTTGTCCTCCTCTTTCAGGGTATCAGTGCTTCAAAGACAGAGGGAAAAAAAATCAACATTTACAACATTCCCAAATTCTCATGAGTCTTTGACATGAGCTTTATATTTCAAGGTTACTGGAGTATCTTTGAAATAAATGGTTCTCCCTACAGAAATGTAACATATTAAATAAATAAATAAATATGGATTATGCAAGTAGAATCAAAAGTTTCAGGCAAGTTCTCATAACACAAGAAGAAACTGAAAAATTTGGGTACAATGGACAGAACAGTCAGCCATTATGAAAGTTACCTTAATATGTAACTTGATTCCATCTGAAAGACAGTTTCATTGAGTATTTCCTATGTCCAAATCCCTAATTGTGATAATTTGCCAAAACCATCTTTAAAATACATTAGCTCTAAAAATATTTTACTTGAACAGTTGCATTTATAGAAAGTATTTTAGTATTATAGTCAAAAATCTATTTGAATATTATGTGAAAAAATAATTGTAACAGAATTCCTTAAAGGCATTGGAAAATTGAAAAGCACAAACTCAACAGGTTAAGAAAAAACCCTACTGCAATCCATGATTTTAAGTGGATAATCTGGGCCACACCTAGAAAAACAGGAGTACATTTTCCCTGTTCTCTATGTTCTTCAAGAAAAAGACTCAAACAGATTGACAGAAAAGAACTATCACACAATAGCAGGAAGTCATAGATCACTGAAAGCAAACTGCAAATAAGCTACAGAAGAAAGAGATTCCCTCCTCACTGGTGTATCATCTTTTAGTGAAACAGCAGCTTCCCTGGGTTTAGTATAAACTTCAAAGGGACAAACTCAAAGCTGCCTTTATTTCAGAGTAAAAGTCCCTGCAGAGAGTTACACCTGAATACTCTTAAATTCATCCTCAGCCTCATTCCACTGTGATTTGCTGAACCTACAGTCCCAAGATGTGGACTCATCATGATCAGGCTCTGTGTATAAGGTTTCTTTATACTAAATATATACAGAAAGAGTTTGCCAACATTTACCAACAAGTTTAAATCTAGCCACCTGCACCTACTGGCAAATTTGTAGAATTTAATAAAAATAATACTAAAAACTCCTTTATCATTAATAGCTTTTCAAGTTCTTTTTTACACCATATCCAGAAAAACACTATTTTCCATAACAAAAAGATGTCACATAGATTCTACTTCCTTTCAACATGGAGAACAAAAGTGTCAGATGAAAGGTTAACTCCAGAGGTGAATCAAAAGACTCTTGACATGCCACTGATTAATTATTGATTAATTTTTGGAAATAATTTAAAAATCAGAAGGGATTTTTTTTACATGAGTATTTTGAAATGACAGATGTTGATTTCAGAGAGGTCTTTTATTCACACTCGTTTTCTAAGAAAAAGGAATTAAAACCAAGATTCAAACACTTTGCTTCTTTCTTTATTAAGCACGGCTCTACATGAATAACAAGGCTGAACGTTTATGATTTCTTACCATGCACCCATGATAAAAACGTTTAGACAATTAGCAAAGTGTTTCACAGACTGCAGCGGCAGGGCTGGCAAACCACAGATCGAACTTGGTTCATTGGCAAAAACACCATTTCACACCCTGTTTGCGGGCTCTATAAAAGCCATCGAGACAGGTTCTCCTCTGCACACATGACATCAGTCTGTGCAAAGCTGATCGACTGCTGCTAAATGAGCTTCCCTACATGCAAAGAACTACAAATCCAGTTTGTTCTTCCAACTGACATCAGCCCTACACATCTAACAAACAATAATCAAGTATACAGATTCTGGTCATTAACAATAAAACCTGTGAGATTAACNGCGGGCTCTATAAAAGCCATCGAGACAGGTTCTCCTCTGCACACATGACATCAGTCTGTGCAAAGCTGATCGACTGCTGCTAAATGAGCTTCCCTACATGCAAAGAACTACAAATCCAGTTTGTTCTTCCAACTGACATCAGCCCTACACATCTAACAAACAATAATCAAGTATACAGATTCTGGTCATTAACAATAAAACCTGTGAGATTAACNAATATCACAGATTATCAGTTCCCGCTAATTATGAACACATTGATAGGCTGTAAAACCTCCTGAAAGTACAAACACCAGAAATAATGATTTCCAGCTTTTGGTTAATGAAAAAAAATCGTTAAAGAAAAGGCTAAAGCTACAACTCACTGACGGTACAAAGCGACTCGAAGCAAAGAAGGATCAACAAGAAGCCCTTTAGTTACTGGCTCTCCACCAAATTCTCACTCTGTAGAACCAAATGCCTGTAAAAACACTGGACGCTTATCCAAACTTTGCGCAAAGGGACAAGTTGAAAAAAATAAACCTCACAGGAACAAAACGCAGATTGTTACCGCGAACTTTTCATGCGTGCTGAGCTAATCCCCAACGCCAGCACAACTTCCATTCACAAGACAGAATTACTAGAACACTTCTCGTTCCCTGAGCACTCGCTTAAATCACAGGAAAAATAAATAAATAAAGGGTGAGGCAAGGAAAAACGGTACGAATCCCACATTTTCCCAAGCAAACTCAGCCACCTCCCCTCCTGAAGAGAAATCAGGTCTGCCACATCCTTACACGCCGGGGCTGGAAAGCGCACGGATGAGGACACGGAGGTGCGAGCATTACCTGCCAGCGGCCGTAGCTGAGCAGCAGCAGCGCCAGGGGGATGGCGGTGCCCGACATGGCGTGGGTGGAGGGCATGCTATACTCGGAGTTGTAGAAGACCTCCAGCTTCACCACGGGCGGCGAGGCAGGACGCGGCCAGCGGATCACATCCTTCGTGCACTGCCCCAGGTACATCACCCACACCCAGATGATGATGAGCCTCCGGCCCAGCCAGGCGTCCACATTCCAGATGCAGAAAGGGAAAAAGAGGATGTAGAAGAGCTCGTTGCCCAGCTCCGTGCCCAGGCTGAACAGATAGTAGAGGAAGCGGCTGCGAGTGGCGAACTCCTGGCTGCCGTCCTCCTCCTCCGTCAGCGAGTTTCGGCGCGGCCTCCTTCTCCAGCGCCGCGGGGTTCCCGCCGCGCCGGGCACGGCTCCGTTCCCAGCGGGATGCGCCTGCCCGCCCGCGGGGCCACCGTTCGCCACCGGCCCCCGCTGCTCCGCGCCGACCCAGCCCGAGGGCCCCTCCACCCCGCAGAGCCGCTGGAACGCGGCCACTTTCCGCGGGTCCTGCAGGTGGGCGGCCAGCCGGGCCAGGCGCTGACCGAGAGACATAGCGGCGGGACCGGCGGGGGGGGGCGGGGGGGCGGGGGCTG